>VMDO01010118.1:0-73377 GCA_007922755.1 Pedetes capensis
ATAAATGGGATCACATGAAATTAAAAAGCTTCTGCACAGCAAAAGAAACAATTAACAGACTCAAGGAAACCCTCATGGAATGGGAAAAAATCTTTAAATTTTATACATCAGATAAAGGTCTAATTACTAGAATTTATAAAGAACTCAATAAAAAGCTCCCCCCCAAAAACAAATAACCCAATACACAAATGTGCAAAGGAACTGAGTAGACAGTTCTCAAATGAAGGGATCCATAAAGCCATGAAACACATGAAAAAATGCTCAGTATCCCTAGCCATTAGGGAAATTCAAATTAAGACAACTCTGAGATTTCACCTTACATCAGTAAGAATGGCCAAGATCAATAAAACAAATAACAACAAATGCTGGCGAGGTTGTGGTGAAAAAGGAACACTATTACATTGTTGGTGGAGCTGTAAATTGGTCCAGCCACTGTGGAAATCAATATAGAGATATCTTAAAAAACTGAAAATAGATCTACCATATGACCCAGCTATAACACTACTGGGAATTTACCCAAAGGGAGATGTGTCATCATACCACAGAGACACCTGCATCTCCATGTTCAATGCTGCACTTTTCACAATAGCAAGGATATGGAATCAACCAAAGTGCCCTTCAACAGAAGAATGGATAAAAAAACTATGGTACCTATACACGATGGAATACTACTCAGCAATTTAAAAAAATGAAATAAGTTCATTTGCAGCAAAATGGATGGAATTAGAGAAAATTATTTTAAGTGAATGAACCCAAGCTCAGAAAGAGAAACACCACAAGTTCTCACTCATGTGGGAGTTGAATCAAAATTATAAGGAGGAAACATCCTATTGAAAGGCTGGATCAAAATAAAGCGGAAAAAAAAAAGGCTAAGAATGGTGTCAATATAAATGGTCTAGAAAATGCATGCAATTGTTCTGACATGATAATAACAAAGTTCGCTACAGGAAAAATTTCTATCTTAAACAGAACTGGAACTCAAGTACATATAGGAAAATATTACCAAGTAAATGATAGAGAAGACTTAGATGGGGAGGGTGGGGGAGATACAAGAGGGTAAGGGGGCACCTATATGAATAATGTACATCAAAATGCATATATATGTAAATGCCACAATGAAAAGCATGTCAGAATGAATCACATTAAGGTGTACATTAAAAATGTCCGATAAAAAAAAAGAAAAAGAAAAAAATGGGCTAGAGGTGGAGCCCAGTGTTAGAGCACTTGCAAAGTATGTGTGAGGCCCTGGGTTCAACCGCCAAGTACTGCCATAATTAAACAAACAAACAAACAAATAAGAGGATGCAGTGCAGCTCAGTGGTACAGCACTTGCCTTAGCATGCAAGAGGTCCTGGGCTCAATTCCTCATTATTACAAAAAAAAAAAAAAATGCTTAACATCATTCGTCATTAAAAAAACATTTTTAAAATGTTATTTTGTTTTGAGGGATTTATTTATTTATTTATTTATTTTATTATTTTTTGTGGTACTGGGGTTTGAACCCAGGGCCTCATGCCTGCAAGCTTTGCAAGTGCTGGGCCAATGAGCTGCACCTCCAGCCCATTTCTTTTACTTTTTGAGACAGTGTCTCACTAAGTTACGCAGACTGCCTCTGGTCTCGAATTTGCGATCCTCCTGCCTCCGCCTCCCGAGGTGCTGGGATTACAGGTGTGCACCACCGCACCTGACTGGATTTATTTGTTTTTGAGACAAGGTCTCACTATAGCTCAGAGGCATGGCCTCAAAGTCCTTGGCCTCCTTGTGCTGTAATTACAGGTTTATGTCACCACATCTAAGGGAAACATGTATGAAAACCACATTAAGTTGCCACTTTGAATCTATTTGAATGTTTAAAACCAATTAAAATAATTGACAATGGCACTGGTTAGTACATATGTGGACTATGGAAACTCTTAAACATTGGGAACAGTACATCTGCTTTGAAAGGGATTTTGGAAGTTCCTTATAAAGTTAACATTTACCAAATAATCTGATAATTCCATGTCACTTTCATCCAAGAGAAACGAAAAATATGACTGCACCAAGACTTGTGCACTGACCAAGACTTGTGCACTAAAGATGGCGGCAGCTTCACGCATGATAGTAAGAAACTTGACAAGATGGAAACATTCAGTCATTAGTGAACGGAAAATCAAATAGTAATTTATCTGCACAGTGCGACATCACTGAAAATTCAAAGGAACAAACTCTACATACAACAGCACAGAAAAATCTCACAAACAGGCTAGCTCAGAGGCTACGTATTATAAGATTCTGTTTGCATGAAATATTTTAAAAGGTAAGATTACACTGATAAAAAGCAGGTAGGTTCTCGAGGGTCAGGAAACTGAAAGAAGATAATATAAAAGGAAACTTTGTGGTGATGGAAATATCCATATTTTAATTGTGGTGGTTGCTGTTGTTGTTGTTGTTAGGTGCTGTCGAGTCGGTATCCGACTCATAGCGACCCTCTGTACAACAGGTATTCAATGGCAGATTGATTTTTGGGAAGGGGTTGCCAGGTCCTTCTCCCAAGCCTACAGCTTCTGGTGTTCCCAGGCGGTCTCCCATCCAGGTACTAACCAGGCCTGACCCTGCTTAGCTTCCAAGATCTGATGGGATCAGATGCCACAGGGCTACCGCTGCAGGCCAATTGTGGTGGTAGCTACATGGATATAATCTGTTGTTGAAATTCATCAAATTGTACCCTTAAACTGGTGAATTTGTTATGGATAAATTGTCCTTCAGTAAAACCTCTAAAGATAATGTACAATTTTGCTGTATTTCCCTGCTTTAATCTATTTTTTTATATGGGTTTAAAAACTAAAAATACATTCACTTTATTTTCTACTTTCTAACTTAATCTCAAACCTGTACCCATACCACTGTGGTGCCCAATCCTATCAGATCTCAGAAGCTAAGCAGGACCAGGCCTGGTTAATATTTGGATGAGAGACCTCCTGGGAACACCAGGTGCTGTAGGCTTGGGAGAAGGACCTGGCAAGCCACTGCCCACCCCCAAAACAATCAACCATTGCAAACCGTATAAATAACAGAAAAGCACTAATAATAGTGTTTCACTTGTTATATGTGGGGTCACTATGAGTTGGACACCAACTCAACAGCACCTAATAACAACAACAACAAGTACTACTTAATCTCAACTAATAAACATTTACTATGCTACTAAGAAAGCCTGCAGCTGTAGCCCTGTGGCATCCGATCCTGTCAGATCTCGGAAGCTAAGCAGGGTCAGGCCTGGTTAGTACTTGGATGGGAGACTGCCAGGGAACACCAGATACTGTAGGCTTGGGAGAAGGACCTGGCAACCCCCTCCCAAAAATCAATCTGCCATTGAAAACCCTATGAACAGCAGGGAAGCACTGACAATAGTGTTTCACCTGTTGTACGTAGACACCCCACTTTTCTCTATACTAATAAGTTGATATACTTTGTATATATATTTTTGTACATATTTTGAATTTCTTCCTTAGAATTTTTAAAGATACAATTACTAAGTGAAAACATAGGTGTACTTTAAGAATCTTTAAGTATATTGCTAAATTGTATTTCAAGAAGATCATACTTATTTAACTCGCACAGGTAGTATATGAAAAGAATGTCATTAGTAATTATTATTTTAAATATTTGCTTACATCCTCTTCTAGAACTTTGTACTTCAACTTTGCACTGGGTCAGAACTTCTCTACACTTCTATGGTTAAAGAGTTTGTCCATATTACTCATCTGCCTGGGAATAGTATTCATTTAACTAATTCACAAGGACCTGGAACATTCGCAGGTCCCCCGGGTCATGTAACAGTCTACTCTGACATCACCTTCCCCATACTCCAGAGCCTGACTCTGACTATCTCCATTGCTTACTTCTGTCTCACTAGTTATCTCTTAATGTGCTTTTTAATCCCCAATGTTTATATTATCCCTAGCGCTTAAAAACTTTAACAAATGAACTCTTAGCCATAGAAATAAGGCAAGAGAAAGAAGAAAATGGGCCCAAGAAGGAAAGGAAGAAGTCAAATTATCCCTATTAGCAGATGATACGATCTTATACTTAAAAGACACTAAAGAATCCACCAGAAAACTATTAGAGATGATAAACACTTTCAGTAAGGTTGTTGTTGTTAGGTGCCGTCAACTCGGTATCCGTCTCATAGAGACCCTCATAGGGTTTTCAACGGCTGACTGTTTCGGGATTGCCTCGGGAGTGGATTGCCAGGCCCTTCTCCCATTTTTTGTGGTGCTGGGAATTGAACTCAGGACCTCAGAGACTGCAACGCAGTGCTCTACCAACCAAGCTAAATCCCAGCCCCTTCAGTAAGGCAGTAGGATACAAAATCAACATATACAAATCAGTAGCATTTCTATATACCAATAATGGTCAGGCTGAGAAAGAAATTAGGCTAACAATCCCATTCACAATAGCATCAAAAAGAATAAAATACCTAGGAATAAACCTAACCAAGGAGGTGAACAACCTTTACCATGAAAATTTTAAAACACTGAAGAAAGAAATTGAAGATGACACCAGAAGGTAGAAAGACCTCTCATGCTCATCTATTAGAAGAATTAACATTGTGAAAATGGCTATATTATTAAAGGCAATCGACAGATTTAATATAATGAAATAGGAAAAAAATCCTAAAATTCATATGGAAGCACAAAAGACCCCAAATCAAGGCAATCTTGAGCAGAAAGAGCAATGCAGGCAGTATCACAATACCTGATTTCAAATTATACTACAGAGTCATAGTAGCAAAAACAGCATGGTACTGGCACAAAACCAGATATGTAGACCAATGGAATGGAATAGAAGATCTAGAAATAAATCCATGCAGCTACAGCCACCTGATGTTTGACAAAAGCATCAAAAATATGAGTTGGAGAAAAGAGAGCCTCTTAAAAAAAAAAAAAAAGTGGTACTGCAAGAACTGAATAGCCTAATGTAGAAGACTGAAACTAGATCTCCCTCTCATACACTATACAAAAAATCAGTTTAAAATAGATCAAAGACCTTAATGTAAGACCTGAAACTTTGAAAATGCTAGACAGAAAAATAGGGAAAACACTTTAAGACATAGTCCTGAAAAGAACCCCAATAGTGCAGGAAATAATAGTAAGAATTGACAAATTGAATTGTATGAAATTAAAAAGCGTTGGCACAGCAAAGGAGACAATTTGAGTGAAGAGGCAGCCTACAGACTGGGAGAAAATCTTCACCATTTATACATCAGACTGGGGGTTAAACACCAAATAAAGCAAATTATCCAATCAAAAAATTGCCAAATGAATTGAACAGACAGTCCTCAAAAGAAATACAAATGACCAATAAACACATGAAAAAACGTTCAACTTCTGTAGCTATGGGGAAATGCAAATCAGAACTAAACTAAGATAACATCTTATCCCATTCAGAGTGGTTTGTTGTTGTTGTTCTTATTGTTAGGTGCTGTCCAGTCAGTGTCCAACTCATAGCGGCTCATGCATACAACAGGTAAAACGCTATTGTCAAGCTTCTTTGCTATTCAAAGGGTTTTCAATGGATGATTGTTTGGGGAGTGGGTTGTTGCCAGGTCCTTCTCCCAAACCTACAGCACCTGGTGTTCCCAGGCCATCTCTCACCCAAGTACTAACCAGGCCCAACCCTGCTTAGCTTCTGAGATCTGATGGGATTGGATGCCACAGTGGTATGGCTGCAGGCTCAGAATGGCTAGCATCAACAAAACAAACAACACCAAATCCTGGTGATCATGCAGGGAGAAAGGAACCCTTGTATGTCGAGAGCCATAGGCCTGACATGAGCTAAAGGCAATGCCTGCATAAATGGCAGTGACAGACCATAACAGGAAGCTCTGCTACCTGTGGAGTAAGAAATCAGCACATCAAGAGGCCTTGGTTCCCTCATTGACTCTTTAGGATTAATCTGTTTCTGCAATGCTAACTAAGTTGTTAACTTTTTGACTGCAGTTACCTAGTGAGCTGTCTCTTGTATCTCCCTGAGTTACTATATAAACAAGAGTTTAGAGAATAAAGTTTGGCTCAAGACCATCAATCTTGGCCTCTTCGTCTTCCCTCATCCTCGGCTCTCCCCTTCACCCGGCTGGACCTTGGCACTTGTACACTGCTGCTAGAAATGCAGGTTGGGGCAATCACTTTGGAAATCAGTCAGAAGTTCTTAAGAAAACTGAAAACAGAACTACCATATGACCTGGCTATCCCACTCCTGGGTATACATCTGAAGGAATATAAGTCAACATCCCATAGAGATATCTGTTCATCTATGTTTACTGTAGCACTATTCACCATAGGCAAGATATGGAATCAACCTAGGTAGCCATCAACAGGTGAGTAGATAAGGAAAATGTGGTCTATATGTACACCATGGAGTTTATTCAGCTATAAGGAAGGATAAAACTATGGCATTTGCTGGAAAATGGATGGAACGAGAGACCATGATTTTAAGCAAAATAAGTCAGACACAGAAAAACAGACATCACTTGTTTTCTCTTATATGTGGATGATAAATGTCAGTGTTTGTTGAATATTTTAATATATTGATCATGAAAGTTGGGGGGGACTATATTGGGGAGGTAAGAAGACTAAAGAGAGTGGGGAGGGGCAATGAAAGGGTAATGGGGACATGAAGAGAAATATCAAGTTTGGCTCTCAGAGGCAAAATCTGGATTTATACAGATATACCAGCAGAAAGGGGACCAGTGGTGCAGAGGAAGAGGAGCAGAAGAAAGGCAGGGGTTCATGAGAGGATAATGGGGGAGGTGAACATGAGCAATGCACAAGAATATGCATACATGGAAATTTCGTAATGCAACCCACTAAATTGTACACTAACTTAAAATTTACTACTAATAAAAACCTCTAACATAACATAGCCTGCATCCATACCACTGTGGCACCCGATCCTGTCAGATCTCAGAAGCTGAGCAGGGTCAGGCCTGGTTAGTACTTGGATGGGAGACCACCTGGCAACACCAGGTACTATAGGCTTGGAAGAAGGACCTGGCAACCCATCCCAAAAAACAATTAACCATTGGAAACCCCATGAACAGCAGAGAAGCACAACAGTGTTTCGCCTGTTATACACAGGGTTGAGATGAGTTAGACACCGACTCAATGGCACCTAACAACAACATAACATAAGGCAGCATACCTAAACCATTAAGCACAGAATTTCTTTTCCTATGATACAGCTAAGCATTGTCTTCCACAAATTGCACAGCTGTAATTTATTCTTCATTGATGTTTACCTCCCTGCCCTTACCTTCTCTCTCCTCATAGCTCACTTCTCATCTCCCCCCAACACCTATTCCAGTTACAAGCAACTATCACATCAATAGAAAAGTGAATGAAATACAAAGGACACCTGAGCCCATCCTTTTTGTAATCATGGCTGGCCTAGTGTTAGCCCATTTTCTCCAATCCATTTCCATGTCCCTTCCTCCTGTGAGCTACATCCTGCCCAGGTCTTGAGTCCGAACTGACCCCAGCTTGTCTCCTCATGCTCCAGCTGGGTCTGGAGTTGTTTGAGGGTTGAATATCCATTTATTTCTGACTCAACCTGTGAGGCTTAGCCTGGACATCACCTCTAACTTAGGGCTCCCAGGGCAGCTTTATGTCCTTCTGGTGTGATCCCATGGCACCACTTGTTTGCTCCTAATCTGATACACAGCCCATCTGGTTGCCTGGCAATGAGGCAGTCTCCTTCATCAGAGACAGGAGCCCCAAGAGGTCAGAGGCAAGTCTTTCTTCTATATACTACTGGCAATTGGCACAAGCCCCGAACTTTGGACCAAATCTCTGTCTCATTTCTTATCTTCCTACAACCTACTCTTCACTAATTTTCAGAGTTAGAGGTTGGTGCCTTACTTTCCTCCAGTGGCCACAAGTGCATTTGGTTTTGTTTTCAATGGTGGTTTTATGGTTCTCTGCTTTTACTTTCTGCCTGTATTATTATAAAACCATGGACTTATAAAACATTTAAAATGTGGCAGTCAATTTATTTTTGATGCTCAATCCACAACCTTGCACAAACAGAAGTTCCTTCACACTTACTCCAGGAGCATCCCCTGGTTGCCCCATTTTTGATAAACTCTTTGTTTCCTGGCACCACAATGTTGATCAGGCCCCTCTTGCCTATTTCTAACCCAGACTAGCAATTGGCCTTTTTTCCCCTGAAGTTCTGGTCCCTTTCAGTGTAAATGCTTCTTAAAGGCCACAATCTGGCCATAATGGATATTTCCTACTGCTGGTTTGGCATGGCTTTTAGAACTTCATGGTAGATACAGAAAGAGAATATGCATTTATTTTGGCTTTCCTATATGACTACATTTCAGAATAACAACAACAAAAATCCCAAGTGGATGAGGAATATTTTTTCTTTAGAAAAGAATTATAGTTACTAAATGTAGAGTAATTAATAAAATTAGAAAATCATCATTTGCAACCATTAATGAAATAATTGATTCAGGCAATGAACATCAACAGATGCTAAGACTGTTAGGTAAAAGAAAGATGAGGACTTTTACAATGGAAGGATTAGGCTGTACCTTCTGAACCCACTCATCAATTTTAGCATGTCTCAAAATGAGATGCCAAATGTTATGTGCTATATGATGTAATCCACTAAGACATACACATTACCACTCATGAAATACTCGACAGAAACCTTTAAACTTGAATGTAATCAAGATTTAGATCTAACTTTTAGTCTGCAGAGTGGCAGAAGAACAAATAAGCAAATGCTGAATTTGGAACACTTTATAAGATAATTAGCCCAGTTCCTTCAACAAGACAAGGACCAGAAAAAAGGGGAAGTTGGGGAGAAATATTTTCCAAATTAATAGACTTAAAAAGCATTGTATTAAATACAATAATTGGATCTCATTTGGATATTAATTTAAATAAACCCATTGTAAAAGTCTTTATTAAGACAATTAGGGAAATGTTAAGGTAGATTTGAAATTAGACATTATTAATAATTTTTTTATTTTTGTTAAATATGATAATAGAACTGTGGTTACGTAAGAAAATGAACGATTTAAAAGAAACATGTATTGAAATATTCAGGGTTAAGATAACATGATAATATGCATTTGCTTTAAAATAAGCAGTGAAAGGAGAATGAGAAAGAAGAAAGGAAGGAAGGACGGAAGGAAGGAAGGAAGGAAGGGAAGGGAAGGGAGGGAGGGAGGGGAGAATGGAAGAAAAGGATAAAGATAGGCAGGCAAAAATATTAACTATGAAACCTAGGGATGGATTTTCAGGAAGGATAATCATATTGCTCTATTTTTGTGTATATTTAACATGTTTAAGAAAGCTTTGTGTCAGACTTTTCATGACTCTAACAAAATTCCTGAGCAAACAACTTAAGGGGGAGAGGATTTATTTTGGCCTCTGGTTTCAGAGGTTTCAGCCGGCCATGGAGGGGACAGCATCATAGCAAAGCACAGAAGCTCACATCATGGGAGCAAGGAAACAGAGCAAGAGGATGCCTGCACTCATGGGCTCACTCCTTTTACCCCTTTTACTCCATCTAGGCCCCAAGCCTATACCATGGCACAGTCCACACTCTGGATGGGTCTTCCACTGTTAGTTAATCTTCATAGGAAATGTCCTCACAGAAACCCTCCGTGTGCTTTACTAAAGTCCTAGGCACTTCTAAATCCAACCAGGTTGACAATCAAGATTAACCACCGAAAGCTTTAAAAATACATCAAGTTAAATCATCACCTGTTTTATTTTCTGAATTTGACATATGATTATTGCAAGATCGTGCACTGTTTAGGGGAGAAGTGTAATTGTTAATCTTAACTGTCAATTTGATTGGATTAAGAAATGCCTAAATCACTAAAGCACACCCTTGTGCCATTCTATGAGGGCATTTCCAGAGGCAACTAGATCAGGAAATTAGATCACGAGGGCTCTGACCTAATGAATGGATTAAGCCCTTGATGGAGTCACAATATGATGGTGTTGTTGGAAGGTGGTGGGAAGTAGGAGGCTGGGCCGAACTGGAGGATGTAGGTCACTGGGGGCATGTCCTTGGAGGCCCTCTCTTGCCCTGTCCTCTTCTTATATGCCCCTTTTTCTCTCTTCCAGGTGCCACAATGTGAACTGCTCTACTCTACCACACCCTTCCTGCTGTGACTGACCCAACCTTCTGAAACCTGGAGCCAAAATAAATCTTTCCTTCTTTAAGTTGTTTTTGTCAGGTATTTTGGTCACAGTTATGCAAAACCCTAACTAATAGATAGGGCTTTGTGAGAGTGTTTAGATACATAGAGAGAGCAAAGACGCTGGGCTGGTACGCATCTGTAATCCTGGTGACTCGGGAGGTGGAGGCAGGTGGATCACAGGTTAGAGGTAGCCTGCGTAAGTTAGCAAGACCCTGTCTCAAGACAAAAAATTAAAAATGAGCAGCCCAGTGATAAAGCACTTGCCAAGCCCTGTGGTCAGCCCCTAAGCACCACCACCACCACCACCACCACAAAAAAAAAAAAAAAAAAAAAAAAAAAAAAAAAAAAAAAAAAAAAAAAAAAAAAAAAAAAAAAAAAAAAAAAAAAAAAAAAAAAAAAAAAAAAAAAAAAAAAAAAAAAAAAAAAAAAAAAAAAAAAAAAAAAAAAAAAAAAAAGAAGAAGAAGAAGAAGAAAGAAAAAAAAGAAAAAGAAAAACTAGCCATGTCACATTCCCAGGGAGAAGCACTTCCATGTAGATCTTACACCTATTGTCTTCCAGGCATTCCTTACAACAACAGTTACTATATTATGCTGTCCGTGTCAAATAACTCCAAATGGCTCATCCTTGCTGTTTTAAGTGGCACTTCCTTCATTACTAAAGAGGCAGAACATTCATTCACATATTCATTGATCATTCATATTTCCTCTTTTGTGCATCAATTGAACTGAGGATCTTGTCATGTATATTACGAACAGGCCTTTCGTTGGTTGCTGCATATATGCATGAGAATTTGCAAAGGCAATGTGGTGTAAGCATTAACAGGAAAAGGTCAAGGAACTTCTGCTGAGGCTCAGCAGTTCTGAGGACTTTGGTGACCTGGGCACTGCAGACCTAGCCTCCCTGGCGCTCAAAGAAGGGAGCTTCATTCACCTAAAAACAATGTGCTACTCTATTTGGACAGTATAAATAAGGAAATTAGTTGGACAGTTCCAGTTTTACTTGGCTGCAGATCTCTATAAGAAATAAAATATAAAACAAGTCTAGCCAGTGGGGAAACTTTAAAATATAGATTATTCTATGACGGAAAAATCTAAAGACTATATAACAAGGTATCTAAGAGATTCACATATTAAAAGATTTTTATTCTCCTGTTTAAAAAAATAGTTTCAGGAAGACAGTAAGAGCCCAAAGAAATTGCAACCAGATATCACTTGGCTTCAGCAAAGCATGGGAGGACTCTATATTTCTCAGAGTTTGTGGTTAAAGTGTCTCCGCTCTGTTCTTATATTTCTTCTCTTTGTTTTCTGTTCCCTTGATCACTTTTTGCCCTTGTCTCCAGGATATCATTCTTAAAAACACCCAGCATAAAAGAGCTAAGTGACTCCCCCACTTTTTTTTTCTTTTTCCTTCTTTCTTTTTTCTTTTTTTAAAAGCTTTCTGAGCTAGACTGCTGGGCATCAAGATTCTGGGAAAGCAGAGCACTCTCAGGGGTCTCTGGCACAATTATGCAAGGCTGAAGCAGGTAGGAGATAGACAACCTAGAGGGGTCAGTGGACAAAGAGCAATAAAAGGTCAGCACCTAGTGTTTGAAAGAAATTAGCACAAGAAAACAGAACTGGGAGAAACAAGGCAGAAGGAGCCAGAAAGAGGAAACTTATTTAGCATTTCTTCTGTGTCATCCCTTATTGATAGCATATCATTTCATCTTCGTAACTAAAGGAGATGAGTTATTATCCCTATTGCACGTAAGAGGAAGCAGAAAATCAGAAATGTTAGGTAAATTGCTAAATATCACAGAGCAAGTATATGTTATTAACAAGACTCAATACCAGCTCTGTTTTCACAGTGCTGGGGATTGAACCTGGGTCCTCAGAAAGTATGGGGCACCACTCTACCAACTGAGCTCAGCTCTCTCAGGTATGCAGTAGATAAAATTATTTTAATTCCATTGAAAGTTTTCATTTCCAGAGTAGTCATGATCTGGAGAAAAGAGGAAAACTAGGAAGTAGGCGGTGCCAAAAAATGTATACACATTTTAAGAGATGTTATCTATGTATTACTTTTTGAAGTTAAATTGAATTATGGTAGCAATGTGTGGTATGATGTTTGCTCAAAAGATAGCGTTAATCAAATGAATGCTGGCACTATGTCTTCTCAAAATAGCAAAATAGAGAGTTTTCACCTCAAGATGTGTATACATTTTATGGAATCCTCTGTATGTGTATATCTATAGCTACACACACAAACACACATACATACATATGTACACATGTATATACATATATGGGTTATATGTCCTGAGTGATATTGTGCTGGAAAAGAATTGAAATGCCTCCCAACCTTAGCAGGCATTACTGATTGATTATATTTGAAATGCTCCCGTTACCCTCCTCATCAGCCTGGAGAACTCTTACTGATCCCTAAAAGCCCAGTTTAGACATCGCTTGCTCTATGCCTCATAGTTAACCAACCAAATGATTCTAATTGGTATCATTTAGTGCAGGGAAGGAAAGAACTGATGGGTGATCATCTTTAGAAAAACCTTACCATAATTTTGGTTTATAATTTTAAATAAGACATTAAAATACATTCCTATCCAAAAATTTTATTATTTTTCAATTTGGCTATTTTACTCTTAAGAAGTATTTCCACTTAAGGGATAAACAGAATTATGTGAAAAGATAACAGTCCATGAGGTAAGTAGTACTTCATCTATTCTATAAAAAATGATTGTGCCTAAAGGCTAAAATAAGATTAAGAAATGACTTCTGTGTTTCCATTATCTTTTCAATCTCAGATGGCCCTTACACTATGAATATTTGAGATATGATAATAAACCAGCCAATCTTCAATTTTTCTCTTTCTTTGACCTTGCAATTCTACCAGAAAGAAGTTTCTTTTAGAATGGCAGTTCTTGAAAAGTAAGGACTATCATTTTTTTAAACTGAAAATTATCTTCAGTGATAACAGGCAAATGAGTATCAATCAGCTATGATTCAACACAATAACAAAGTGCTCTAACAGTGATAGGATTATGTATTCATCCTCATTTACTTTTCATTTAGGAATGAGTTCTTTAGTAACCACTAACACCTACCTTGGTATGCAACATGGCTATAATTTAAGTTTCAGAGTCCATAGTTTAGGACAGAAAGTAAAGAACCTATCATCCATTCGATGAGATTGTGTTATCACCAGGATATAGTGTTAGACAAGGTTGGACTGTGTTACAATTATAAGGGGTATGATATAACATTTAAAACAGTCACTCTTCTAACAGAAGTAGGATAATTTTAACATCAGCGAATTTTTGGAGCTTTCCTTGCCCTTATGCCAGAGGGGCAAAAGAAGAGAAAGGGAAACTTCCAGCTCTCCAGTTTTTTGGTATTTCTGAAGTATGAGGTGGGCTTAGTGGCTCAGGCCAAGCAGACCCTGTAGTGGATGGGCAGGAAAGTCCACAGGAGGGAGGAGGATGCTGTCTAGGCACACAAGGAGAAAGCTCCCTCAGAACTGCCAAGCACCCCACAATCTGGCCAATGCCTAGTCATCCTTCATGTTCCATAACATCCTTCTCTGTTCTGAAATCCTTTCAAGTGTCTCTCCTCTGGGTTAATAGGGTTGTGATTGTTGTTAGGTGCCATCAGGTCAGGTCTGAAGCATAGCAACCCTATGTACAATATAATGAAAGACTACCCCACACTGTGCCAGGCACACAATCTTTTTTATGTTTAAAGCCCATTGTTGCAGACACTGTGTCAATCCATCTAGTTGAAGGTCTTCCTTTTTTTCATTGACCCACGAACCTCCCAAACATGATGTCCTTCTCCAGGGCTTGGTCCCTCCTGACTACATGTCCAAAATACATAAGAGGCAGTCTAATGATCCTTGCTTTCAAGGAGTGCTCTGGTTGCACTTTTTCTAGAATGGATTTGTTGGGTTTTTTTGGAAAGACTGACAGAGACTCAAGGACACCACAACTCATAGATCAGGACTGAACTAATCTTATTTTAATCTCAATAAGCAGAGAAACTCGGCCAATGTGTAGTCTACAACTATTTAGGTCTAATTCTTTTAGGTTTTGCACTCCTTGAAGCCAGAAATTTGGGGATATTCTTTCTCTTATTCCCCGTGCTTTCCCTAACTAAAATATATACATATGATAAATATTGTTGTTAGGAAGGAAGGAAGGGAGGGAAGGAGGGAGGGAATGATTCTTTGATAACCAGAGAGTTTTGATTCTGTGAAGCAATTCTTGAATTCTAAGATACTACTTTATAAAGGGCAAAAGTAGGTGTGAGAAAAATGTTCTACATATTACTAATTAAAATTTTTGATTTTTAAATATACTAGGGAAAAATATCAGAAGAGTTCAAGAGTTCAATATTATAGAGTTCAAGAAAGAGAACACAGCTTTCTTCTGCTGAATCAATGAAGACAGCTGATGCCAAAAGAAATCCAAGACCCAATCTCCACAGGGAAATTTTAACAGTGTTACTTTCAACAGAGACAGACAGCAATGCTAGAGAACTGGCCAAAAGCAAGCACATTCCTTTGAAGGTATCAAAACTGCCCTCTCCTGAGTATTCTTTGTAAAATCACTTTGGAAAAAAAAAAAGAAAAAGAAAGTTTATAACCAATTTGATGAATACCCTCATTTCCAGTGAACAAAATTCACTTCAAATAACAAAAATAGATGGAATTGAAAAATTTGGTCCAACTGACTTAATGTGACTCATACATAAATCACATTTTTTTGAAGCCTAAAAAGTCTGGTTTTGATTCAGAAGACATCTGTCAAAGTTGCCCATGCTAGACTGTTCCACTCCTTTTTCCTCAGCTGCATTACATACTTTATCTCATTCTATCCTCCTACCCCCTACCTCTTCTCTGTTTTTCTGGGTCCTGTACAACCTTCAGAGGAACTCCAGACTTCCTTATAACCTTCTCCAACATTGCCACCACTGAGTAATTATTCCCTTCTCTGCCTCCTAGTAGCTAGAATTATCTGTGCCAGTCATGAATCTCTGGGCAGGAGGTACCTTATAGAGTAAGGATCTCAGTTTACTCCTAGGCATTAATGCCTGCTTTAAGACTCCAGGATCAACCCCAGGGCTGTGCCCACTGGGACTGTGAGAATCTGATTATGGTAGGGAAGGGAGAATCCCAGTGTGGCTATACCTTCTAGGCTATCAGACCTACCCTGCTTTTTTCTGGCATGATGCTAGAAAATAAACTTTGACACCATCAATCCCCTTGTCTAGAGAAAGGGTAAGTGAGGATTCCAGGCATCTATCTTTCATCATTTCTACTTTTTGTTAAACCTGCTATTATACATAATCAAAATTGAACTCTTAAAAACCTAGTATACTTAACGTAAGTGTTCTTAGACCTGAATTGTTTTATCATAACAAGAGTCATATAAGAAAACTCACTTTAGAATATTAGATCCTTAGGGCTGGAAATGGACTTGGGAATTTATCATTCCAAGTCTCTGAATTACTAGAAGAAAATGAGGCCCAGAAAGAGTTTTAGGTTTACCCCAAGTCTCAAAGCGGTAGTGATAGAACTCAGATCCAGGCATCCTGACCCCAGGATGCCCCACTCCTTTCACACCTTTCTGCCTCTTTTCCACTAGACAGTTACTTCAGCAAATGAGGATTATCTCAGCCAACAACATCCTGTATTTTCTTGCAAATGATCCCTGTTTTCTTTGCTCAACCAGAGCTCCTCACAAAGATTACAAAGGAATCCTGGGGTTGGTGAGCCAAAGGAAGCAGGGAACAGACTTGAACCTGACAGTGTGGTGCAGCTCTGCATGCTCCTCTACAGTGAGGACAGATTGTGATCGAGCACGGAGCTTGGTGCACACTGGAGCTCAATGGATGACCATGGGCCTTCTCTTCCTCAGCAGCAGAAATCAATTTTGATAATCAGATAGAAAATTCAACTGGGCACCCAACTTCTGGAACTAAAAGTAATGACAGTGGTCAAAATAAAGTTTTCTGTTTTTCACTGTGTACCTAAATGGAAATATGAAAAACTGACAGTTCTAAGTTGGAAATGTGTATATGCTATTTAGTGAACTAGTCTTTTGCTCATTACATTGTGAACTGAGAATGGGTAAATGTTCCACCATGGATGCAGATGTATACGCTGAATATAGGTTTTCCAGTGCTTGAGTTTCAGATAGAGTTTACATTTCCACACTTAATGCCTTATAATGAGCCTGACTGACTCATTATATCATTTGTGAATTCACTTTTTAAAGCTCAGTTTAAAAGACAAAAAATGAGATTTAGGAGCTAAGAGAATAAAGAAGCTCAAAAAGGCAGAAAATCTTAACTGCGTGGCCCCAGATTATCCTGATGTATTAAGGTGGCAATTCCAAACTTTCTAATTTACCTTCTTTCCTTTCAAAATATTAGTTCTTATTTACATACTAATTGACTGCAACAACTAAACTGCAAACATTTTTTTGGAGACAGAGTCTCGTTATGTAGCCCAGGCTGGCTTCGAACTTGTGATCCTCTTGCCTCAGCCTCCTAAGAGCTAGAATTACAGATGTACTCCACCATGCCATGCTCAAAACTGTAAACTTCTTAGAAGCAAAAGAAAGTGTAGTCTTTTAAACATGGAGAGGTAGAAATAATAATGACTTCAAGTATCTGTTCCACACAGGAACTCAACTAGATAATTTTGGATGTTTTATTTCTGAGCCTTGAAATAACCTTGCATACTATTATTGACCCATTCCATAGAAGAAATGCACAGAATTTCCACCAGATCATACAGATGATAAAGAGTGGAGTGATGACTCAAATCTGCCACTATAGGACCCTGTGTGGCACTTGCTTATAAGAGGCAATGGAAATACATTTAAACTTAGGGCCAGAAGATGTAGGATGCAGGCCTTTACTTGTATATTTTAATGTTTAGGCAAAATATAGTTTTCTGTGCTTTAATTTCTTCACCTATAAAATGAGAATGCTAGAATCTACTTCAAAAGATGTAAGGATTAAATGAACTCTTGTGATCTGCAAAGATGGTTTTTAAGCTGGCAGAAGCAATCAAAGGAAAGGTGTTTGATGGTAGTCACACTCAGTGTCAGCTGCACTGAGCCACAGTCTCCACCCTTGGGACTGCCGTCAGGAGCTGCAGCCATTGGAATTTAGTCAACACAAGCAGCAGCTGGAGAATATGAGTTATTTACATTCTTAGGAGCTCCACAAAGCTCAAACATAAATCAAATTGTTCCTAGAAACTTACTTTTTCTAAGGCAACCAGAATAGCCTTGAAGAGTTTCAGAAGTCTGGAGAATATCTTTAGACCTTGATCCAGGAGATGAAGACTCTTGAGGACCTAATAATGCAAAGTCTTTACTAGAAGACACCCCACTCAATTCTTAAGGAGCCATAGAAATTATGTAGCATAAAGCCATAGTTTTGCACATAAGGAAAGCGAGATCCAGAATCACAATTAATCAGCAACAGAGCTGGGACCCTGAACCTGTTCTGCTTCTCCATGGCATGAACGGCTCCTCTAGGTCTGCTCACACTGGAATGGCATTGACAACACAGTGACACCAGGTTAACTCTTAGTTAACTTGTAGGAACCTACATGGGTTTGAACACACTATGTGATCTTGGGAAAGTTACTTCTTATGTGTGCCTCAGTGTCCTCTCCATAAAGTGGGGACTATAATAGTTCAGATTTCTTAGATTATTGTGAGGACAGTTCATGAAAAGTTCTTGGCACAGTTCCAGTAAGTGCTTACCACCCAGCTATTGTATAATCAGCTATTCTCTCCATGCTATAAAAGTATTATGACTACCTGTGCCTCTCCTCCTTCAGTCAACCCCAGGAGAAAGCCTGGATATAACCTGGGCAGATCCTGCTTATTCCCACTGTATCTGGAGTTTGAAGTAATCATAATACAGTAGGAGGAGCCTAACTGTGGAGGGAGTAAAGAAGGTGCAGTATTCATTCTGAGCATCTGAGCCTGAGTCCCAGTTTCTTCATCCATAAATAGGAATATGAATACCCAATCTTTCTAACTTTGTGGTACTCAAACTGTTGCCTGCACCAAAAATGATTATTCATTGTTATATCGGCTTAAAGCAGACTGCAGAAATAATGGTAGTTTTCCCCTGTTTTAACAGGCCACAGCCTCTCACTTGAGTGGCTTTTACTTCTTATACCTGGCATCTGGGGATTTAGCTTCAGGAATGATGAGTTAACATTCTGCCCTGCATGACATGTCTCACCTCACAGTCATGAGCCTGGACATTTGTTTGCCTCTAATGAGGAAAATGTGGCTTTTTCCTTAGACCATGAGATCCTTTTGGAGGAAATTACAAAAGTCTCTTCAGCAGCCTCCTTGTTCTTTGTACATAGGCATTTCCACTTGAGATTATATGAAAGCCTTGTTTGCCAGCCACCTGCTTTTTTGTAGAATCCTAATAATTGACCCTTCGGGTTCACGTTTTTTCAAAAATTGGTAAAGCACGAAGCATATATTACTCATCAAACCAGTTTGATGATGCCCTAAATTTAGTTTTTAGCTTTCCTTTTGTTGCTGTCCCCTCTGTTGTCAGGGCGATGACTCACACAGGCTGTGAGGAGCACAGTCAGGTGTCCCATCTGAGATGTCAGTGGGTATCAGAGGTGCCGGAGAGCCTCCTCCTAGCTGCCTACAGAAAGATGATTAGTATTTTCCCCACCATTGCCTCCCTCCTCAGTGTTGCCTCAGAACTGGTGTCCATCTATGTCTCTGCTGAGTGCTCTAGCTTATAAGGACTCTAACTGCAGGGGCTGGGGGGCTGCATCTCTACATGTGCCGGTGTCTGGCTAACCTAATTTCTTTAGGATTGGTTGGACATGCCCTGAAGCTGGGATAAGTCTTGCACTTCTCCTGAGCTCCTCCACCAAGTCCAGGCTTTCTGCCCAGCCACAGTCCTCCAGTCTATGCTGGCTAATGTGGAAGCACTTAGTTAAGAGCAGCTGCCCTGTGTGGTACTCTCATTGCCACACGTCAGACTCCCCGTCCTGTCTTCCTGCCCTCTCCATTTAGTCCCCCACCTCCCAAAACCAGAAATCCCTGGAGTTCCTCCTGCTAATCCCTTTGGGAGAAGCTGGCTGGGGTGAGGGAGAAATGAGGTAGCAGGGAGTTGTCAACATTGCCCTCTTCCAGTGGTTTCTGCTCCAAAGGGGTAACAACAACAACAAAAATCCCCAGTGAGAGACTGGCCAGCTAGGTACAGACTCCACACACACATAGTAAATGTTCTCTACTAATAACTATTGAGTCAATTTAGCTAAGTAAGAATTGGATGGTTTGGGGGTAAAGAGATTGTATGACTCCTATAGCAAGTCACTTTCTGAAGCAACAGAAGGAGGTGGATCCCACAGCATTAATCAATGTGTTAATATTTGATGTGTTAAAAATAAACATGCACCACTCTCAGGTGAGATCCATCTAACCGTTTCTTTTTCCCTTTCTATTTCTCAATATTTCATTAATGCAAACTTTTCCCAACTCAAAGGCAAGGTATTCTTGCCATGGCTTGGTTTTCACTAAGGAAAGTGCACTGTAGCAAAATTTACCTGAACAGAGTATATAAACAGCAGATGACATCACCTGATGGGCCACACCTGATTATAACCAAGGAGGTAAATCTGAGCCTAAGACAGTTTTATGCCTCTCCCCTATTATGGCTTTATTCTCCTTCAATTCAATGGCTTCCTAAAATAGCAGAAATAATTAAACAGAATTCTGAGGCTTCTAGATCATATGAACATAGATTCTAAAGGTCACACTTCAGTTGGGGAAAAGACAGTTGGTCATATAGCTAGGGAACTAAACTGCCTGATGCAGAACCTTATGCACACAGTACCTCTGACCAAATACTCACCACATCCCCATCCCATCCCTTTTTCAAACCAGTAATACTGACAGCAAAGAAGGAATAGAATGCAAAGAGGTTACAACAGCAAACTCAGGGGAGTTCAAATCCTTATTCTGTCACTTATTATCAGAGTGAGGATAGGTTCTTTATTAACTCTATGTTATTTTCTTCATCTGTTAACATGAGTATTAGTAGAAACCTTCTCTCAAGTCTGCTTTGAAGATATGAGAACACATTTATACATATGTCCATACAGATACATACACACATTTAGTGTTCAATAAATGGTGAATGTTATTATTATTGCAATAATTACTGGACCCTTACTATGTGTCAGTAGAGCGCTCAATATTTTCCATAAATAAACTCACTTGGGCCTGGGATTTACCTCAGTTGGTAGAGTGCTGCACTGCAGTCTCTGAGGTCCTGAGTTCAATTCCCAGCACCACAAAAATGGGAGAAGGACCTGGCAATCCACTCCCGAGGCAATCCCAAGAAACAGTCAGCCATTGACAATCCTATGAGGGTCGCTATGCATCGGATACTGACTCGACGGCACCTAACAACAACAACAAACTCACTCATTCCTTACAACCATCCTAAGACATGTGAAATATTGTAAAGCTCTTTTAAGATGATTTTCCATGCCAGGCAAGTGCACGCCTGTAATCCCAGCACTGGGGCGATTGAGGCAGCAGGATCTCAATTCAAGGCCAGCCTAGGCTACACAGTGAGACTCTGTTTCTAAAATAAAATAAAATAAAAAGAATGTTTGTTAAACAAAATTAATCCCTTGGACTGAGGAAGTAGATCAGTGGTAGAGAAAGAAAAAAGAGAGGCTGCTAGGTGAACTGAACCCATGCCCATTCCTGGACCCAAAGCTCTCAAGGTAAGAGTTTCCTAATTCAGCTAATCTTCCTCAACTGATAATTAGTCCACACATAAAGCCATTCTCACCAATTAGCTATCTGAGTGCTAGGACTTCATTTAACTAGAACTATTCCCAGAGACCTTTCACTTAGCTAGGGCTATCCCCAGAGACAAAGGTTGTCATTAAAGACCTTCTCTTCGTAGGAATCTAACATTTTCCATAATTTCTTCCATTTTTCACTCTATCATTGAGGAAGGACTTTTTTTAACTATTGGATCTTTGCTCAGCTTTAAATAGGATATCCTCGCTGTTTTATTTTGTCATGGACCTGGGCTTAAAATTCCTAAGTATTTGTCGATCAAAAAACTGTCCCCCAGGAGTACAAAAATATTAAAAATAAAAGTTTTGACATAGATTTTCATTCTGCAAAAACTGATCAAACATCTAAAATGAGCCACTCCCTTGACAAGGCATAAGGAATACAATGGGAAACATACAATGGTGGAATGGTTTGCCTCTTTAGACTGGGGAGGGAAACAGATGGATCATTTATAAGGGCCATCAATGTCATTAGAATAAAGTAGGCTGTGGTCACATGACATGGTAGAAGAGAGAGACTGTTCAAGACATAGGAAAGTCACATACAAAGACAAAGAAAGATCCCACACAGAGGTGCAAGTGTGCAAAGAGCACTCACAACAGAGACTAAGAGGAAAATCATGCTGCATGGCTAATTATGAAATAAAACCCAGGAGGACCAAGAGAAGAAACTAGATATGTGTACGTGAAAGATCTAACGTGCTCTAAGACTCAGTCTTCTCATTTCCCAAACAGAAACTGTAGACATACACATCTTTCCAGCTTGAGTTAAGTGGCACTGAACTTCCTCCACAATTCAAACAAGTACACTGAGGACCTGTACCCTCGCTGGCTATTAGAGGGACAGCTAATAATAATGCCATCTGATTCTGTATTTTCTTAGTAAGACTTTTTTTTTTTTTTGCAATTATATATGTTTTTCCAGTAAGGCATATAATTTCCATAGTAAGAAATGGATTCTAGTTCCTTGAGGAGAAAGATTCCTCTCCTTATAAAAGACCAAGATTCTCAAAGGGAAGAATTATTCCATCATCAGCCTATGAGTGAGGGTGGAAAAAGAACAGCAGAAGGGCCATTAATAAGATTTAAGAGCTGACTCACTTAATCTAATGCCATTGTTCCAGCTGTTGTTGTTGTTAGGTGTCATTGAGTCAGATCAGACTCATAGTGACCCTATATACAACAGAATGAAACACTCCCTGATTCTGTGCCAGGCACACAATCTTTTTTGTGTTTAAGCTCGTTGTTGCAACCACTGTGTCAATCCATCTAGTCGAAGGTCTTCCTTTTTTTGGTTGACCTGCCACTTTCCCAAACATGACATCCTTCTCCAGGGATTTTCCAGCCATTGATCATAATATGGATCTGGAAAGTGGAGGGCAGGTCTACACTGGCATTCAGCATGAACTCCTCAGACTTCTTTAAGGAATTAAGGAAATTCTTTGTCCCTATATTTTTCAACCATATAAAGTAATAGGATTAATACTTTACTTTCTAGAGCATTTTGTGGATTAGGAAGGACCTTCATATGTACTCTCCTACTCAGCCCTCTTGAGGGCCCAGTGAGCTGAGATTCCTTACCCCTTTTTTGCGACGAGAAACCTTTGATTCAGAGCAAGAATGTGACTCACCATGAGCCTTTAATTGGTCAGTGATTATTGTAAACCAAGGAGTATTTGGATTTGTTCTGTTACCACAGAAATCTAAGATGACTGGTTGATGTGGGAGCTCTTGCCAAAAAGTTTAAAATAAAAGTGAAAACTTAACAGATCTGACTTTTCTTTTCCATTTGCTCCTTATACATTAAACATGTTATTTAACCAATTATCCCAACTGCCTCTCAACAGCAGAAAGTTAACCTTTATACAGAATCTATTTTAATATTTTATCACCCCAGACCTAGCACCAAAAGATGATTTTTATAAATTATTTCATCTACTACATCTTCATTTTCTTTTCCATAAGATAGAAATTAACATATTAATCATGGTTAACATTTACTTGAGTATTTATTATTTATGGGGCACTGTAGTGGGTACTTTTACATGGATTATCTTTGCCCTTTAAACAATTTTATGAGGCAGAAACCAACACTTTATTATCCTTACCTTCTAAATGAAGAGTATGAGGCCTTAAAAAGTTAAGAAGTCAGAGACAGAGGCAGGAGGATTGTAGATTTGAGGCCAGAGATAGCCTGTGTAAATTGGTGAGATCCTGTCTCAAAATTTAAAAATAGGCTGGGGGTGCTGCCCAGTGGTAGAGCACTTACAAGTATGTGCAAAGCCCCGGTTCAAGCCCCAAATACAACCTAAAACAAAACAAAACAAAACAAAACAAAAGGTTAAGAGTTCTGCCCAAACTTCTGAAGAAATGGAGCCACAATTCAAACCAAGAGACTTTCACACTTTTGTGCCCAACTACCTGTGCTCTTAAAGTTCAAGGTCCTCCCTCAACACCCGCTCCCTACACTGGGCAGAGTTCCATGAACACCAAGAGCAGCCTGGGCAACCTGTGCATTTTTAAGGTCATATGTGCAATTACTGATGGGGGTGTGGGCCTGGAACATCAGGTACTTTTTATGTTTCAGCTAGGATGATGATGTCAGTGTACTTCTCAGAGATTTTGAGTAGCACCAAATGTGTTTTGCAAAATATACACTCTTCATATTCAGAGAGAGGCCCACCACTGGGAGACAGAGAAGCTGTGTTATTCTCCCTGTAAGAGACACAGGATGGCAAGCGTCTTCCAGGAGCCTCACAACTGGCCAGATCTGAGCAAGAACCTAGGTTTGTGAGATTCAGGAGCAGAATCAGTAGAAACAGCAAATGTTAAGTTACCTACAAAGGAAGCAAATGTACAAATCTGTCATCATTAATATGCGTCACTAGTTAGTCAAGCAAACTCCTCAAAACTGCATTGAGATCAAGTTTATGTGTAAAAGAGAAAACAGTCACCCCCTGACTCTCAGAGGAGAATGTGTTTATTTGTTCATCTTATTGTATTGTTTGCCAATGTGTCAAACTGTCCGAGTATTGAAAGAAAGCCCTCGTGACACGCTGATGGGAGAAGCCTGCCATCCCCGCCCCTACACCCGCTGCAGCCTGTGGAGCCCTGATAAGGAGAGAGAAAGGACCAGAGTTTTGACATGATTTTAAAGAAACTATTATCTAGTAGGATAGATTTTCTGTTCAGTTATACATGAACCCTATTTTAGGTGATCTTTTTAGATGTGCTCTTTTCAAAAAACAAAAGTTGAAAATAAATCTCTAAAAAAATCCCACCGTCATTTACACAAATAGCTTATTTCAATTTGGTTATTGTTTTTCTCCACCAAAAGGCACAAGGCAATTACTGAGCAGGATAATTATGGGGATAGGAGAGACTGAGGACCTGTGCCATCCTGAAGCCTTCTGCCTCCCCATTTGTTCTCTGCCAGAAACCAAGCAATCTGCTCCAAATTACCAAACTTAATAGGCAGGAGAGGCCCAAGGTCAGTCCAGGCATAATCACTGAAAATATCAACAACTTGAAAAGACAAAACCTGATCTGTGTTCATGTAATTGTTTTTGAAAGATGCCATAAGCCATCCACTGGCATGTTTAAAGAGAAACAAGAGAAGACATGTCCGCTAGAACAGAGCTCTAATGAAATAAAACGCACAATTCATCATATTAGATTTGAAACTGGAGTTGCAATCTCAGCTGCTGCTATCACCTTGTGCTAGTTAACAAAGCTCTCAGCCTCCCACTTTCTTTTTCTTTCCTTTTTTCAACATGTGGTGCTGAGAGTGGAACCCAGGGTATCATGCATGGTAAGCACAGCCTAAACCACTGAGCATACCTCAGCTCTGAGCTTAGAGTTTCTGTCCATCAAATCCCATTTGCAAGATGTGATTAGTATGAGGATGAAATAAGGAAGACATAGGAGACGTGCCCAGCACATAGCAGAGCTCCATCTTTTCACTCTGAATCTGAACAATTTAGGTGGCCCAGTTACAGAGATAAAATCTAGGCAGTGGAGTCACTGAGTCACAATGCAGAAAAGATCACCTTCCTGATAGGTAAAACATCACATCCCACAATTGAAAGGATCACAAGGCATTTACTGGTTTTAAAAAAGAGAAATAAAAGACATAGTACAATTGGTGTGAAATACACACTAATGTTCTAAAAAGTCCAAAACTATAAAGTATACAAAGAAAATCTATTAAGAATGCCAGAATGATTTGACTGAACTGTCACATTAAATCAGAACAGCTAATATATGTAAAAGCAATTTCAAGATGGCTTCAAGGTCCAAACATCAACAGACTCTGTCTTAGGCCAATAGTAAAATCCAGTCATGTTTTTCTATGTGCTCCAAGAGAGATGTATGAGGTCAATCTCTGTACACCTGACATTGTATGTGCTACCAGAGAGTTTATTCCTTAAAGAAATGCTGTGATACACCTTTCTGTGCAAATGATCATCCTTTATCTTTTGTATACATATGGATCTTCTATATTCTTACCTGACCACTCACAGCCCTCCCACAGTCACTCAGAAACTCTGAAGATGGGCAGGTATGCCAGCTTGAGCTGGAGCTCCCGGAAGAGTCCTTGAGAAGAATCCGGCTCCCAGACTCAAGATGACCCTGGACTTGAGTCTTGCATTTGACATGACTAGCTGTGCAGATGTGGACAAATTACATAGCCAATATGTGTCTTGGTCTCTTTATCTGTCAAATGGGAATGATACTAGCTGAGGCCTGATAGTAACTTAGATGAGATAATGCCTATAAATGACCCAGAAAAATAAGTGTCAGCAGACATTAGCTATCACCATTCTCTTCCTGTCAATACAGACACTAAGTGGGAGCCACCCACAGTTAAGCCTAGCCTGTCAGAATTTTGTATTTTGTTCTTTACACAACATTCAACCTTTACAGTCCATATCAAGCCCACCAGGGACTTCAGCTTCCAGACCCAGTAATGCAACTCTATTAACTTTCTTGTCATTGTTGTTCGGTGCCATCAAGTTAGTATCTGACTCATAGCGACCCTATGTACAACAGACAAAACACTATTGTCAGTGCTTCACTGCTATTCATAGGGTTTTCATTGGCTATTTGTTTTTGGGGAGTGGGTTGCTGGGTCCTTCTCCCAACCTGCACCACGTGGTACTCCCAGGTGGTCTCCTATCCAAGTGCTAACCAGGTCTGACCCTGCTTAGCTTCCAAGATCTGATGAGATTGGATGCCACAGTGCTATTAACTTAGAAATGAGAAAAAGAAAAAACCAAATATCATATGCCTCTTTCTTTGTTCCCTTATGACATTTGAAAGGGTTCATAAAAGTTAAGATAATCAGAGAATAAAAATTACTTGTCAATCAATAATTTCTTCTCTCTGTTTCTTTGAATCTCAGTATCACTTAGTTCTACAAATTCAAAAATTATAAAACCACAAGTTTTCTATAGAATAGTCATCCCATAGAGAGAAGGAGAATTCAAGGGAATTAATTAATCAGCTTCATTTAGGACCAGTCCAATAGCACTACTGTCTTCTTAATAAATTAGGACTTAATCACAAGCTATTGTTGTTTTCAGGTGCCATTGAGATGGGTGCGACACATAGAGACCCTCATATGGTTTTCAATGGCTGATTGTTTATTTGGAATTGTTTTGGGATTGGGCTGCCATGTCCTTCTCCCAAACCACAAGCTATTACTGACCATGAATGCACATAAAAAATTTGGATTTTATGAATCTGACCTTTTATGTAAAGTTAGGTTTGCTCAAGGCTGTGGGATACTAATGACATGGAGTAGGAGAGAATATGAAAGAATATTGACAGGAACTTCACACAAAATATGAAACCCGCCCGGGAAAGATTTAAAGGAGGTAAAAAAACACATGACCCTTGCCTGAACTGGCACCAGAGGTTCTCTCTGCTTTCCTCAACTCCTACCAAAATTCTTACAGCTGACCAGTCTCCACCAAAGGTAGGATGAGGAAGGGAAAATACATAAAGGACTCACAAATCTTTCAGTAGATTGACATTGTTAACAGTGGGGAGAGTGTTACCTTGGGTAACCCATAGACTATCTGTTTCTCTCTTCTGAACTTGGAAATCTACTTTGACTTTCAGGAACCCATGATGAGGATCTGAGCAAAATTGAGAAGAGAGAAAGTAGGGGATGCTGGAGGCTCAAAGGAGAGAAGAGAAGGAGATCTTTGGGGGAGGTACCCTCGTAGGGTGCCCAGTACCTCATAAGGGAAGTGACAAGGAGGCCAGGGTACTGCTCATTCTTGAGTTTGTACAACAGGCTTTAAATAATTATTTCTGCGTAAACGCTACTGTAGGAAACAAGAAAGCAAAGATGAATGAGACCTGGTCCCCACCTGAAGGTAGAGATGAGGCATAGAGAAACCAATAGTGTGCGCATGCGCGCGCACACACACACACACACACACACACACACACACACACACAGAGTAATTTTATACAGTGGGACAAGTGCTAATTATGAAATGTGAATAATGTCTAAGTGGAATCCAGAGGATAAAAATGCAAAAAAGGAAATTGGGATTGTAGAGGAAGGTGTCTCAAGGAAGGTCATATTTTGGTCTAAAGGAGGGAGCAAGAGTTTGCAAAAAGGCAAGTTGAGCTGAGAGCATAGGAAGAGGCAAATTACTATGTGTAGAAACATCAACATAAGCCAAGGGCCAGGGGCATGAGGGAAAACCAAAAGATCTACTATTGCTGAAGAACAAGGGGGGAAGTATTTTATTTCTTTTTATTTATTTATTTATTTATTCATTTATTGCAGTACTTAGGGCTTGAACTCTGGGCCTCGCACATACTTTGCAAGTGCTCTACCATTGGCTGTACCCCCCAGCCCATTTTTCACTTTTTATTTCAAGTTAGGGTCTCACGAAGTTACATAGGTTGCCTCTGGCCTCAGACTCGTGATCCTCCTGCCTTAGCCTCCTGAGTCTCTGTGATTATAAATGTGTGCCACTGCACTCACCCAAGGGGGGCAATATATAAGGAGGAGGAATGCAGAGAGATGCTCACAAGCCAAACTATGAGGAGCACAGGATGGCCTTCCAAGTGTTTCTCTTCAAAACTTTGCAGCCTTTGGCCAGAACCTATCACATCCTAGCATCTCTGAGGACCATGAGCATGTGGGTGGTGAGGAAGGGGAAGAATGCCCAACAATTAAGACTTCAATAAAATAACATTGGTCCTTGGCTGTAAGCAGAAAGATAATGCAGGGCATTTTTCTTTTATTGGTGTGGGTCTTAAGTTTTACTGTCTCCAGTGAATACTATGCCATCTCATTTTCTGAAATCGATAGGTTAATGTTCTTAAAAAACAGATTTAAAACTGGCCTTTTAGGCTTTTTTCTGAAGGTATCCTTAAGGCTGAAAAAGAAAACCCTCCCTTCCCTTCCCCACACCCACACAGGTCCCCAATGCACACTGTTGCCAGGGCAATAATTTCTTGGGCTAATCATGTTTTCTTATGGCAGCCACACTGCTGCATAAAGCCTGTGAGTAACTTCACACTGCGGAGTTATGTTACAGACTCGGTGCCCAGGGATCCGGGAAGAAAGCAGCTCATGGTCCTAAGCAGAGTCTCTAGTTACTGGGAATGAGCAAACCTGGCTGAGATAGAGAAGGTGATGTGCAGGTGCCAACCTATATGCAGCAATAAGGCTGCTGGATTTCTCAGCTCCTCCCCTTCCTCTTCCTCCTGTCCCTACCTCTCCATGCTCTCAAGGCCCTGCCTCCACGAAGGGTGGGAGGGACAGCTACAAGACAGAGATGTCAAATTCTCATGATATTAGTTGGAGGATATTTTTACCTTTGCCAGTTCTTGTGATGCCTTCTTCAAAGGGCTTAAAAAAAACCCACCTGGTGAGTGTTCTTCCCTCCTGTGGCAAGTCGATGGGAGCGTGTGGTAGTTCAATGTATAACACACACTAAGTGTGACTACAAGGATCTCAGCATGTTCTCTGCACCTTACCCAGATGTCTGCATTAACCATCTCTATGGCCCCATCACACTCTTGTGCCCACTTCATGGATGAGAAAACAGAGGCACATAAAAGGAAAAATCTTCCCAGGGCTCAGAGCTAATAAGAGGTAGAGCCAAGATGTAATCTCGGCAGTCTCTCACAAGAACACTAGACATCTACCACCCTACTATTAATCCTCCCATCGTAACTATACCCATGCAATCTTGTGCAGAGAATGGCCCAAATTTCACTAAATCCTTGAATGCAAATTATTCAGATATAAACGTGGACAACTGTGTCTCCAGAGTTGTTACTGCAGCTCGCCTTCATGTGTACAAAATACTTAAGCCTATGTGAGAGATAAGCACAAGTGTTCATGTACATGGTTTAGTTACCGTTCCCACACGCTGGTGCTCCAGCCCTGAAGGTCCATTGGCCACTTTGACCTTGAAAAGCAAGAGGATCCTTCTAGACAGAATTCTGCCTGAATCACCACACTCCTCATCCAACTTTTGCATAGTTCACCAGTGGACATGCATGCCTGGTTGTACTAAGTCACAATGCTGAGGATTCCTCTGTTCCCTTTATTATTATTATTATTTTTCAGCAAACAGGATGAATATGAGTGGCAGCATAATGCCCATGAGTTTGTATGAAACTTAGCTAGCAAAGATGCCAAAGTAAATGCCAGAGAATTCTATTGCACAGTACTGTTTCCAGAATCTTCAGTGCCACATTGCCCTGCTGAGCTGGGAATGAGAAACAAAGGCCTCCCGTGTCATTTCCATTTGTAAGAAGATGGAATGAATGTTGCTAGGGAAACAGAACTTCAGTTTCCCTTTAAATTCACTTTTAGCTTATGTATCATGCCTCTCACAGCCTGGGTGAGTCCTAACAAAGGGAGAGAACTGCAGATCTTTTATTGAAAAGCTCTTGGAGCACAGATTCCCCAGGTAAAGATAATCCTCAAGGGGATAAATTTGGACAAATCTCATCATAACAGAGACCAGCTTCCTCTGCAGATTTTCAGATGGTGTGGGGGAACATTGTGTAGAATGATGCACTGGTGCAATTCTACTGTAACCACATAGGCACTGGACGCAGGAACTGCTCTTGTCTCTAGTTCCATGGTCATAGATGCAACACAGAGGCCTTAGAACTTGAGGGTAAGTTCATATGTATAAGCCAACAACAGAAAGGAGAGAGAAGATTGGAACCAATGCTGGCTTGGAGGGAGCCACAATGGTAGCCAGAGAGTAGGAAAGTAGAAAAGGAAGAAAGTGAAGGGAGGAACCAGCCTGCTGGTAGTTAGGGATGAACAAGACTTTCATGATGGAGTTGATCAGTTGACTTTGTAAAACATGTATTAAAAATAGGTTACTGGTTGAATCAAGCCAAACCAGGTGTCAAGGATGATCTGAAGAAAGGGCATGGGTCCCCCAAGGATGAGGCTGCATCTGCACAAGCACAGGCTCCTCCTCTCTTGACCAGTGTATGATGTCATCTTCAGCTAAAACCATGCTGATTGCTCATTGTGAGTGTATATTAGTATCTACCCACTACCAACGGTTTGGAAAACCTTCATCTTAATTCATTCTCAGTCCCAAAGCACCAGGAAGTGGTCCATGTTTTCCAAATCTCAGCAGAAACATTATTTCCCAAGGACATCCACCAGAGCTCTGGGGATTAGAGTCAAACATATTATAGACTCTCCAAGCCTTACCACCATTTTCTTCCACTCAGTCACCATTAGAAGTTACACATTGCAGTTATTCTCTGCTTTCTGTTTTTTCTGTGATTAGACTGCAAGATCCTTGAATGTGAATGTACTTATTTCTGGTTAGCACTGTGTTCTCAGTTCCCACACACAGTCTGGCACATAGTAGGTACACAACTAATATTTGTTCAATGTCTAAATGAAGGTATCCTCAACATCTATAACCAGAGGGCAATTGAGTCATCCCCAGGGAACAAAGATGACAAGTCTGAAAGGCCACTAAAAACCTGTGGAATGACAAGAGCACTTTTGGCTAAGAACCTTTCCTAGGCAGATACCTATTTCCAAACAGCATTGCTCAGAGGGTAGACCAGACAAAATCTGGATCCATGATGAGTTTGTATGCCAGCCTTAATTTCCACATATATTGTCAGTATTTGTCTTTCCTCATATAACCAAGGAGGAGGGCTTTCAAAATGAGATTCTGAATAAGTTTTACGTTTTTTTGTTTTTTAATGTACTGACTTCAGCCAAGGATCACTTGTATTTCCCAAGACAGGAAAGATTCAGACCTCGTGAGTAAACAGCCTGTTGGCCACAACACAGAAATCTCAGTAGTACTTGGCAATTTCCTAGCAGCTCACAACTGCTGACCTTGCCAACTTGGGGAGTTTGAAGACAGCTGCCTCATCCCCTCAAAGGTTCTATTAGTGCCATGCTGCTAAAAGCAAGTAGCCAGAGGTACAGAGACTAGTGGCATACCTGAGCTGTCCTGCAGAAAACTAAAAATTAAATCCAGCTTCAGTGAGGAAGCAGCAGACCATGCATTCAAGAACAATTACATAAAAAGTTTGAATCACATTATTGTTAATCAAAAACCATCTCACTCATTTGTAGTCTTCCTATCATAATACTAAAGCAAGGGGGGAGGGGGTGTCAAAAGATGGCTCTGGAGGATGCCCAAGAGTAAATCTGTAAGGCCACACTGATGACTGTGCCTTTCACCAATATCAGGGAAAGGGACACTGAGGAAGAACTAACTGACCATGAGGGACCCAGAAGCCAGTGGTTCTTTCTGAAGTAAAGAATTTCCTGAGAAGGAAATGGAAAGAATGCTGTGAGTCAGAGGGGCCAGTGTTGAATACTGGTTTAGCCACGAGCTCTATGACCCTGGGCAAATTATTTCACCTTCCCTAGTCTCTGTTTCCTAATTTTACAAATGGAGATAATAACATCTGCCTTCTACCACCACCTCAAGCTAAAAACTTTGCAAAGAGGCTGCAGACAGGTGTCTGGCACACAGTACATTCACTCATTCATTGTTTGACATCCTCTCTGAATTGCTCTCCTCCCTTCTCCAGTTTTCTGTGTCATCATTCTGGACCACACTGTTGTTGTTGTTGTTGTTGTTGTTGTTGTTGTTGTTGTTGTTGTTAGGTGCCATTGAGTTGTATTCAACTCATAGCAAGCCTCATAGGGTCTTCAATGGCTGATTGTTTGGGGATTGCCTGGGGACGTGCATTGCCACATCCTTCTCCATTATAAATCCTTTATCTGTGTTTTTCATACACTTTGCTAAAGTAGTATCACTCTTTTGGCTTTAATAAATCCATGACAGTAATGACTTGAATCACAATAATTGCATTTTTGTGGCCTCCTAGAATGGCTCAGTTGCTAAAGTGCTACTCCACACTCTCTGAGGCCCCCAGTTCAATCCCCAGCACTGCAAAAATGGGAGAAGGAAGTGGCAATCCACTCCTGAAGCAATCCCGAAACAGTCAGCCATTGATAACCCTCTGAGGGTCGCTATGAGTCAGACCCATTTAGATGGCACCAAACAACAACCTAGAGTAACAGAAAGCAAAAGCAAAAGTGAGAGAGCAAGTGAGGGCAAGTGACGTTCAGAGACAGACACAGAAACCATATTCGTTATGTGTAACTGTCAGAGGTCCTGCCTCTATCAGGGACAGACATGGGTGGTGACCAGTGATAAATATACCTGGACGGGCACCAGCTGCCAGCTCTCCTCTGCACCTCTCTTCATGCCCACTTGTCTTCCACACCTAAGTCCCTCTCCTCTCATTCAGCCCTCCTCCTTCACGATCCCTGTCCTCCTCCTCCTGCATGACCATCTGCAGGAACTTTGGTCCCTGGCCTCCCTGCCCTCTGTCATCCTCAGCCTAGTCCCAGCTGGATCTTCTGTGCTGTCTGCCTCTAGTCCAACCCCAGCCTTCACTCCCCATTCTCCTCTCAATTGTACCCAACTTGGCTTCTAGTTTCTGCCCTTGCAACCTCTCCTCAAAAGGTTCCTAAACCCAAGACTAACTCAATGTTTGTTCACATTTCCTGTCCCTGACTAGCTCATTCCTGCTTCCTATCTCCCTAAACCAGGAGGACCAGGAAAATGTCCTGTTAACAATGTTTGTGGACCACAGAACTGACCAGTGCACCCCGCAAAAGCCCACCCAAATATGAACCTTGAACTAGACACTCATGGGCTAGGCAGCTTTGTTTTGTTGTTTATTTGTTTGTTTGTTTGAGGTACTGGGGGTTAAACCCAGCAGCTTGTGCATGTTAGGCAAGTGCTCTACCACTGAGTTGCACCTCCAGCCTCTTTTTCTTTTTCTCTTTCTTATTTATTTATTTATTTATTTTGTAGAGAGGATCTTGCTAGTTACATAGGCTGTCCCTAGCCTTCCAACTTGTGATCCTCCTGCCTCACCCTCCTGAGTGGCTAGAGTTACAGGCATGTACCACAGTGCCAGGCTGCTATGCATGTTTAAAATATGAGCTTCTGCCATCAAAGGGGTGTTTATATGATAGCACAGACATACTAATGAGGCAAAGAAAAAATGGCCACAAATTCATATTTGAATATAATACTATTATAGGACATTTATCTAGAAGTGAAAGCACTAAAAGTATTTGACAACAAAATCATTCTAAGTAGATTATTTTATGATCCCTTATTTTCCAAGTTATGCCAATACAATGAGTAAACTATGATTTGCTAAAGTGCAGAGTATAGAGGAAATAGAGGCTCCTGAGTTAAGAATGATCAGTGACTCCCTCCATGACAGAGACTATATGATGCAGACTATAATGTGTAACACCAAATATACTATAACAATCTCAGTGGCAATTGATAAGTTGATAGTTTGTTGTTTACATATTTCAAGAATATCAATTATTTAAAGCACTGAATTTCACATATACATACACATACACATTATATGCTAAAGTTCCTTTTTTCAATTATGGTATTTTTATAGAGTTAAATATTTAAAATTTCAGAAATATTAGAATCAAATCACATTGTTAAGTTTGGATAATAGCATTTTATAGGATACAAAAAAGGCAGGGCTATTAACAAAAAAGAAAGTCATACTATTTAAATTACTAAATTGATAAATTAAGGAAGCATTTCATCTTTGCATATGAAGGACCTGTAGGAAAATAGCATTCATTTGGCACCTATTTCAAAGAGGAATGCTTAATCAAAATTGCAGTGACCTTGCTTTGGTTTGGATATGGTTCGAGTGTGTACCCCAAATGTTCATGCAATGGAAGATTGGTTCCCAGCATGGTTATGTAAGAGGCAATGGCACCTTTAAGATATGGACCCTAATGGGATATCTTTGAGGTGCTTCCCTTGTAAGAAATTAATGTAGTTCTTATAGTACCCTGATTATTTCCATGAGACGGTTACTATAAAATAGCAAGACTCTCTCTGGCTTCTTATCTTGCCTTCTCACACAAGCTTCCCCCAAAATACCATCTACCATGAAGTCCTCATCAGATGCTGAACAAACGGGGTTACCCAATTTTGGACTTTCAGCCTTGAAAACTATGAGCTAAATAAGCCTCATTTCTTCATAAAGTACCAAGCTTCAGGTATTCTGCTATAGCAATGAGAAAGGGACTAAGAAGTCAACTGGGCACAAAACTTCAATGGTTCAGGCTGAGGATAACACCCTAACTAAAAGCCACTATGATGAATAAAAGCAAAGCTAAATAGTCCCTAACTCTGTTGCCTAACTTTGTCCCCCTAGTTTGAAGCTTCCTTGCTAAAGACTATATTATCCCACATTCTGTACTTGTTTTTTAATTTCTAAGAAAGAGAATAGAGGCAATTCTAGGGTCTTTTTTATTGGTATTAGTCATGGACCCTTTGTGATTGCACTACAGATAAGCAAAGATAAGTTATTACCTTTCTTTTACTTGTGAAACAGTATTATATGATTAATTGCATTTTAATGCACCATGCCAAACACTATGGGAGAAAACATTCAAGTCTGAAGTGTCTGTTGGGGCTCTCAGATGTTTAGAATTACATACAGGCACCTGGGAATTTTCCTAGCCAAACAATGATGTCAAAGATTAATGGCATTCACATTTTTTTGTCTTAAGTCTTAGAATCATGTGATATCAAGGCAAACTTCACAGAGCAGGACAATACATAAAACAAGTCAAAGCAGTGCCCTGATCAAGCATGAAGACAGATGGCCTTAATCTCCACTTTCCTCCACCCTTATCCTCCCTGGCAGCCTCGGGGGTACCTCCAGAGCAGCCCTGGGGCTCCAGGGGGTACAATGCACAAGGTCTTGCTAGGTTTTGTAGCTACTGAAGGAACATTACTGAGAAGAAATTAAAGAAACTGTTACTAAGTGGTAAAACACATGAAATACATAAGAATCAAGGAGGTTTACTCTAGAAATGGGCTTGCTGTACTAGAGGCAGTGAAAGTGAGGGGTAACATCTCTTACCATTCTCTGATCCAGGGAGAGTCTGTAATCCAAGAGACTCTAAAGTCCACTGGAGCAGCCACAGTGAGATGGAACAGGAGGAAACTCATCTCTAGATGGTGCACCAATCTTTTCTCTCACCAGCTCCACAAGTGTAGGCCTAGGAAAACATCAGAATACTCATTTAAATACTGAACACACAAATAAGGAGGTCCTACTATAAAACACACTATTTTAGGCCCCTGAACTACACCAGTAGGCATGACAGATGAAGTCCATTCTTTTGTGCCTCCTATATTACAGTGAAAGGCATAAAAATGTGAACTATAAAAGGTGAGCATATGCAATGAAGAAAACTAAAGAGGGCAGGGAACAGAGTGATAGGAATAATTGTACCCCTACTACATGCACTTTTAAAGCCTATTCTGCACATTTCTGCCCAGAGTAGCATTCTTTGAGTGTCTCTTTCTGTACTTGGTGTAAGATGGGTCTGGGGTTAACTCCCAGAAATGGAAATTTATCTGCTTGGTTTTGTTTCCCAAAGTAAATGAATAAAACACTGCTTTGAAGTCTTGAAATAGTTTCCCCCTCAACACAAATGTAAGTAAATGTGTAGTTTACAACACAAATGTAAGCAAAAGACTGTTGCTATATGACATTAATACTTTAACAACATATTAAAAGGCTTGGATGATATTTATTGGTAATAATTTAAATCCATTTCTTCTTATCTTTTCTTTCGAGGGTAAGAGTAATGATGATGTGAAAATGTGAATCCAAAAAAAGTCACAAAATATGAGGATCATCCATAACATAGACTTCACTCACTATATGATGAGTGTCTCACAAATAAAATGTAACCTATGAGCCACAATAATGTGCTAAGAACCATATATGATCAGAGCAGTTGCTGGGGACCTCAGGCTTTCACAATTCTTCCTAGATTTTTTTTGAAAGACAAAAATAATATCTTTATGTTCAAAGGAAATAATAAATTGTATCATTTACTCAAACTTACAAGAAAATGACAATTTACCCCAAAGTTGCCCACTAAGTCTCTACCCTTAGATCCTGGGGTAATTAATGGCATGATTGCAACCCTACATACCTAGATAAGACCAATATTTATGTATGTGGGGTGTGATTTGCATGGCATCTAAAATGTCATCAGTATCAGCACATCCAGAACTTCTCAACAATTCAAACTCCACCCTCAGACTTGGGTTTTTCATCTTTAAACACCTCTTCTTGAAAAATAAAATGAACCATCCAACCACACATTGAACTGTTGTATGTATGTGTCTGTCAGATGACATCAACCCAACAGTATGATAATACTCATAGTATCAAAGACTACAAGAAAATAAAATGCCAGAGATGTACAAGAAGTACCAGGTGACACTTTAGAAGGGTTGTTGTTGTTGTTGCTAGGTACCATTGAATCGGGTCTGACTCATAACAACCTTATACATAACAGAGTGAAGGGCTGGGATTTGGCTCAGTTGGTGGAGCACTGCACTGCAGTCTCTGAGGTCCTGAGTTCAATTCCCACCACCGCAAAAATGGGAGAAGGGGCTGGCAATCCACTCCCATGGCAATCCTGAAGCAGTCGGCCATTGAAAACCCTATGAGGGTCACTATGAGTTGGATACCGACTCAACGGCACCTACAACAACAACAACAGAGTGAAACACTCCCCAACACTGTGCCATGCCTGGCACTATGTCAGTGCTTCTCTGCCATTCATACGGTTTTCAATGGCTGGTTGTTTTGGGAGTGGGATGTTGGGTCCTTGTCCCATTTTTGTGCTGCTGTGGATTGAACCCAGGACTTCAGAGAGGCAGAGCAGCACTCTACAGACTGAGCTAAACACCAGCCACTTACAAGGGCTGGGGAGTGGGAAAGCAGGAAAGCCAACTCACTTTTCTTCCACATTTTGTGAGGGGTCAACATTGGTGCCAAGACCATGGGTTATTTTTCCTTCTCTTGTCAATGAAAGGTATTTTATTAGTCATGACTTGTCCCTCAGCTCTCCTGAAGACCAATGATGCATATTTACCAAATGGCCTGCTGAGGCCAGAGAGGAAAATTCCACAAACAGAGCAAATATTTCCTTATGTCAAGTAACAGAGAAGCACTGACAATAGTGCCTGGAATGGCACAGTGTCAGGGAGTATTTTGTTCTGTTATTGTAGGGGCGCTATGAGTTGGACCCGACTTTATGGCACCTAACAGCAACAACAGTGCACGACTCAATCTGTGCTGCATGAGGCTCAAGCCCCCTGCCCGTGCCTTGTTAGAGCTATGTATTTACCATTAGGTTAAAGGTCCAAATTGCCACAGTCATTGAAATATATTCAGATTCTTATTTCCTCTGGGAAAAAACAATTAAGATAAAGTTCCTACTGGCCATAGTATCTGCAAGAGTTTGACAAGGCATGGAAGAGAAAAGTAAATACATGTAATAATACACAGAACATTTTTTCTACCCCTTTTCCTTCTATGTCCATTTCTAATGATTTCTGAAAAGTGACCTGTGAGTGGAGGCCTAAGTGAGAGGAAGGAGGAGGTGGTATGGGGATCTGTGCAAGAGCATCTCCCCCATACTTTGTATATGACCCTTGATGCAAGAATGTGGCATTTCCAAGGAATAGCAGTGCAGTCATCTTGTCTGGATCAGGGTGAGAAAAGAAAGGGTCAGTGTGGCTGGTTGGTCATTAGATGAGAAGGGTATGGGGAAATATACTATGGAAAATCTTTTTTTTTTCCCAGTACTGTGGTTGAACCCAAGGTCTTGCAATTGCATGCTTTGCAAGTACTGTACCACTGAGCTGCACCCTCAGCTCCCCACCCCCATTTTTTTTTTTTTCTTTCCTGAGACAGGGTCTCACTAAATTACACAGACTGCCTCTGGTCTCATACTTGCAATACTCCTGCCTCCGCCTCCTAAGTCGCTGGGATTACAGGTATGCACCACTGCACCCAGCTCTATGGAAAGTCTTAGCAAGGATGCTGTATTTTATTTTGAAGGGTACCAGCAACAATGACATAAATGATGACTTCCAGGCTGAGAGAGGGTTTTGAGTGGGGGAGTGACATGGTATGAATTAGACTTTAGTATCACTCTGCTAGTTCCATTAAGAAGGCAAAATTAGAACTATGGAGATCAATTAAAAGATTGACAGAATTATTCAGATAAGAAGGGTGGTTTAGGAAATGATAAAAAAGGGTCAAGTCTTAGTGGGGCACGGTAGCTTGTGTCTGTAATCCCAGTGACTCAGGAGGCAGAGGCAGGAGGATCGAAGGTTCTGGGTCAGTGGCAGCCTGTGTAACATAGCAAGACCCTTTCTCAAGATAAAAAATAAAAAATGGGCTGGTGGTATAGCCCAGTGGTACATCACTTGTAAAGTATGTCTGAGGACCTAGGTTCAATGCCCAAATACCACAAAATGAAACAAAACAAAAAAATAAATAGTAAGACTGTAAATACATTTAGAAGGAAGGGCCAAAAAGGTTGGCAATGGGGTAAAAAGGAAATAAAATAGTAAAGGATGATGTCTAGTTTCTGGCCCAAACAACTGGAAAATAGGAGTTATCTATTAATAGTATAGGGAAAGCTGAGGAAAGACTAGTTTTACCAAAAACATATCAATTTTAGACATAGAAACTCTGAGAAGGCTTTTAGATAATCAATTAGAGATGCCAAGCAAATAGTTGGATTTATTAATCTTTTGTTCAGGATGAGGTCAGAGCTGCTGATATAAATGTGACAGTCATCAGCCTGTGCACAGCATTTTAAGCAATGGGGTTAGATGAACACCCAAGGCAGTGAGGGAAACAGAAAAGAGAAAAATCAAGGACTGAGCCTGGAACAATGAGGAATATACTTTTCTCCAGGGCAATACATATTATTGGATACCTTAATAATACTAGTAAAATATACTAGTCATTTATGCACATATCATCTCAATAGAACTTTATACTTGGAGAGAATACTCATTTCTCAGTGTGGCACTTGGTGTTTACAAGGTATACTCATATGTCATGAAGAACTATAGATACATTGCATTAGCAGAAGACACAAGTCATCATTATCTATGTTGTCTCACTCCAGAAATTATACTTTTTCACTTAAAAGTCAAACTTTAGTAAGTCTACTTCCCTTTGTATATCATAAGTGTCTGAGGACCAGAGACAACACTATCTCCATTGAAGGGATAAAAAGTAATAGGATATTTTCAAGCACCAAAGAGGTAAATTTGTGAAAATATCAATTTTTCTATCAGATTGAATAACTTTAAAATATAAAAGGCAACATAGTGCTGAATTATAAAGAAGCATTTCAGATATTTATGAAAATGGTCTTTGAAAAGTAGAGTCCTACAATGAAAATTTCCCTTTCTTACAAACAATATGGAAGGACAATAATGTATAATGATATCTATATGAATCAACAACCCAACTTACATCTATAATTTTGGGCAGTTTAGTTACAGTCCCTAATATAGTTGCCTGGTAAGTTATGAAACATATTGCTCAAAAAGAGCAAATAATTTCCTTTTAATATCCACCTTATTTTTGGACAAGCATCTTCTAATTTATCCTCTTTTCAGTCATTTTTCTGACACTTAAATCAGAAATTATAAATGGATGGTCACAGTCTAGGTTTAAGCTTCAACAATATCTCATTTGGCCTACAAAGAGTTTGATTTCTTTTTTCATATTAAAATGCAGATATCACACTTTTGTATCTTTTCTTGAGAAAAATGGTGGAAATGTAAACATTGGAACCATGTTTTCCAGCAGCGATACCAATTTGGAGCTGAAGAACAGCTGCATCCTTTAAACAGAGGCAAGTTCTCCAGTTCTTACCATCCCTCTGCCATCCTCTCATTTACATTACTGCATGGCCTGCCTTTTCATCTGAGTATGTAACTTCTGAGATGAAAATTTTTCATTTAAAATGATATTTAGTTGAAAATACTTAGTCCAATTGGCAATGAACAAAACCTGGTATTTAATAACTACAATGTACTAGGCAAAGACCCTATCTGTCATCCATATCAATAAAACACTCTAATGCAATGTTTTGCTACTCCAGGGGTTCCAAATATTGCCCCAGTACTTTGTTAAGAAATGCATCTAATCTTGCAGAACTCAAATTCTATTCTTGTTCCATTATGTGCTCTTTGTGGAAGGAAGTATTTCTGAAGTTTACACAATCTAATAGGTCAGGGTAGGCACATAGGAAGTCAACTGAGCATGAAGAATTTTTTTTTAAAAAAGGTGGCAGAATAATCAGGTAGGTCACAGGGTTCATTTAGATGGAAGCATGCCATCAACATCTAGTTCTTTGATTTGCAGCCTGTAGGAACTGAATTCTCTATTATAATAATATACTTTATTATACTTGATGAGCCATTTATCAGCCACAGAGTTTGGATTAATGATGTTTGCATCCACATACAATGACTACAGTGAATGTTTCTCTATTTGTTTGTCGAACACCATAACAAATGTTAGATTAACCTCCTTAGCTTCACCTTCTACCTTTATTCTGCCAAGAGCTGGAAGAGCTATGAACTAGCAGTAACAAGATGCCAGCTCCCTGTTGGTGAAGAGAACAACCTGCATCTTGGTCAGGTCTATAAAGTCTCCCCCAACTTCTTCCAATTTGAGACAATTGCTGAGGGGCCACTCCAGCTTAAGAACTCCCAAAGGGTGACCATTTCACTTTGTGAGCTACCACTGGGACTGCTTGGTACTCCTCCTTCTCCCTCCACTCAATTCTCCTCCCTTCCCTTTTGCTATAGATGTTGATCCTCAGTGTGCCCCATAATAAAATTCTTAAAAGCAAGTCTTCATCTCAAAGTCCACCTTGTGGGGAACTTCACCTGAAACACACAACTAGACATTTTTTCCTAATTGGGAAAACCCCAATATCAATGGGAAATACAGCCTCACTTCTAAGTGTAAACATTATTACCCTTTATTTCCAGTCAGCTAGAATGAGAGCTCTTCATTCTCATATTTGACAGAATGATCCAGAGGATCACTGCCAGCGAAGTTGAGAACATAGGACTGTGGCAAAGACAAAAAAAGACAGTGCCATCCATGAGTGACCTTAGAGGGTCACTCCTATAGCATACCTTTGATTGTGCTTTACCTCTTTCAATTTCTATCTGGACCTGGTCTGTCATCCTATTGACTGAAATATGGGATATCTCAATTCTTTTTCTCCTTAAGTTGACCAGGTTAATTTCTGTTTTATCAAACTTGAAATACTGACTTGTGTAAAAATACTACTGGGAGTCATTACAGTTTATAGAGCTTTACGGAAGTGAAGGGGAATGGATTGCATGAAAAATATAATTAGCTATTTGTTTATTATTAAAGGCAGTGGAAATACATCTAGAATTAAAGAATTCAAAATATTGATACTCTTGGTACACTTTGACCACATAGCTGATTAAATTGTGACCTATGATTCAATGACATGAAGGAATTGGTGTTAACTATGTATAGTCATAGTATTGTGTTTATGTAGGAAAATGTTATTATTTCCTTAAATATGCATATTTTTGTACATGGAATGAGAAGCCATTTATAATGCACTTCAGGAAAAAAAAGCAAATTTGACAATAGACTTATAAATATACAAATATATTTGTATTTTATATACACCATTTTTTCTAATTTTTATATGATTGAAAATATTTAAAATGAGTGAAAATGATCATTTGTGATGCAATCACCTAAGGAAACCAAAAACGAGTTGGAAAGAAGAGGAAACAAGTATCCACTGCCAGAAAACAATAGAGTCTAAAGAATTAAAGGATAGTGATGGGGTGAAATAACAAGATTTTAACCCTAAATTATTGGTTCAAATCCTGAACCTAAGCAGAGGGACCACTTACAATTCTATAAAACTATTTCTAATCTCTTATATCTACTTGTCTACAGCCCCAGAGCCCTGGCATCCGATCCCACCTGATCTCGGAGGCTGAGCCTGATTAAATCCTGAGATGGCAGACTGCCTGGGAAAACCAGGTGCTGCAAATCTAGGGAGACAGACCTGGCAATCCACTCCAGAAACAATCCACCACTGAAAATCCTATGAATAGTGGAGAAGCACTGACATAGTCCCAGGCATGGTACAGTGCCAGGGAGCCTTTCGTTTTGTTGTTGGCATCTAACAACACCAACATAGCTACTTAGCTAAAATAGATGAAAAACATACACTAAGTTTCACCAGGCACATGGCTAAATTATACCTGTTGACTTTACAGATTTTCCAGGTCTCTTTCTGAAAACTTGGCTTGACAGAGAACACATGGAATCCCCCAGATTGGACTGGATCACTACGAGAGGTTTTGGAGGACTCAGAAAATTGAACTCCATTTACTCTCATCTAAGTAGAAATAGCTACTCCCTTGTATAAGACCATTTGTCCTGCCTTTCTTGGAGACCCCATAACTCCCTTATTTGGGAAAATTTATAAGTGGGAACTATTTTCATGCTCCATTTCCATCACCCTCCATGGTCCCCAGAATTGTAATTAGAATCAAATATCCAGTATAACTCAAACCTGAATAAAGTCTATACATTATAAGAATTGCAATAAAAGTAAGAGTTATATCAAGAAAAACATGCCAACTGTACATGGCGGCTTCTGGATCCTGAGAGGGTTACACAAAGGAAGAAACTGTATAATTCTGAGTAAGTCTGAATTTATTAATATCAGTGCAATTATCAGATTTTTTAAAGTTAATGTGCTAGTTCTACTTGCCAAATATTACTGCTTTTTCACTGAATTCTAAATGTGGCATTGACACACATAAGTTGATATGTCATACATTTCTTGGAATATCATCAAGAAAGTTATCCAGAGATGTGAGAGAAAACTACTGAAGTGATTTTAATCATCCACCCACCTCCCACCAACTTTGACCTCTGAGACAGCCCTCAAAATACTCCTGTCACAAAAGCCTTGACCAACAAATTGCTGAAAGGAGTCCCAGAATCATTATAAAGTACCCAAGTTATTCTGTGCAGGTAAGAGTAGAGAGAGATGCTAAGGATGCAGTGAGATGAGTGATTTCAACAGAGATGGAAAGACCCCAACATGCATTTCACCCCCAGACAGAGTGTGCATTACTACCATAATAGGTGTTGGGTCAGTAGGGTAATCAGAGCAGTCTCCCCCAAGAGCCACAGTTCTCAAACTGTGAACTAACATGCTCAAGATACTGAAGCAAAGTCACAGAGGTTGCACAGTACATTTAAATTTGCAAGATCATCACAGTGACATACACTGCATGAACTACTAGCTCAAGGTAATTTACAATTTCAACATGAGATCATACTACATTCCTTTCCTTAGCATTATATCTTTGAAAAGTGGGGGTTATGGTGGCTGCTCTGTAAAAAGCAGGTACTAAGACTAGGGGGGCTATAACTCAGTGGTAGAATGCTTGCCTAGCATGCATGAGACCCTGAATTTAACAACCAGCAACAACAACAACAGCAAAAAACAGGTACTGCATGAAAAGCAGTATTAAATAGGAAATGAGAGTGGTGGTTTTCAATATAATTCCAAGATCTGAGAAGTTAAGTAGTGCCCAGCAGGTGCATGTACTCCATTAGTAATTAAAGTTATTTAACAATCAAGCAAAAGTAGAACTCTTTTCCTTCAATTTATATGTAGTATATTATATATGTGTGTGTATAGATAGATAGATAGATAGATAGATAGATAGATAGATAGATAGATAGATGTTGTTAGGTGCCGTCAAGTGGGTATCCAACTCATAGCAACCCTCATAGGGTTTTCAATGGCCGACTGCTTCGGGATTGCCTTGAGAGTGGATTGCCAGGTCCTTCTCCCATTTTTGCGGTGCTGGAAATTGAACTTGGGACCTCAGAGACTGCAGCACAGCACTCTACCAACTGAGCTAAATCCCAGCCCCATATATATATATATATATATATATATATATATATATATATATATATACACACACATATATTATACACACACACACACACACACACACACACACACACACCCTATTGGTGAGAGTTAGGTTATTTGAGGCTGAAACAAAAATCTTTTTCCTTTCATTTTATATGTATTTCTTTTCATATAATTACTAAACTATTAGGACATAAATACATATTAAATTACTTTAGCCTAACTACTTAATGAATGGAACTGACATGTATATAGCTTGACCTGTTGTTGTTGTTGTTGTTGTTAGGTGCCATCGAGTCAGGTCCAACTCATAGTGACCGTATGTACAACAGAATGAAACACTCCCTGAAACTGTGCCTTGGCTAGCACTATGTCAGTGCTTCTCTGCTATTCATAAAGTTTTCAATGGCTGATTATTTTGGGAGTGGTCTACCTGGTCCTTCTTCCATTTTTGTGGTGCTGGGGATTGAACCCAGGGCCTCAGAGTGTACAGAAATCAGCACTCTACCAACTGAGCTAAACCCCAGCCTGTGTGTGTGTGCATGTGTGTTTTAGAGAGTATGAGGGGATATTTGTAGGAGGAAGGGGAGTAGTGAGTAAGCAGTAGGAGCAACATGGGGGAGGGGGTAGTGAGGGGATTATTAAGAGTGAAGTATATGGTATAATTGTATGAAAATGCCATAATGAAACTCATTATATTATATGCTAAGTTTTAAAAAATAAAAAAGAAACAAAGATAAGAATCTTGAAATTTGGAATCTTATGCATCCTAAATAGCATAAAATAAAAATAATCCCACACATCCCATAGAATAGTAAAGATAAAGAGAAAATATTCAAAGAATCTGGAGAAAAGAAGTATATTATCTATAAAGAAATAATGTATAGTCCAGTCTCAACCCATTCAATAGCAACAATATAAACCAAAAGATAATGAGATAATACATTTGGTGCTTAGATAAAAATAATATTAAATTTAGATTTCCATGTCCAGTTTAACTACTGTTTAACTACTGTTTAACTCCAGTTTAACTACTGTTTAATTCAATGGGAATGAATTAAATGCTTACAGACATGTACTATGTGGATTTATCACTAACATACCATTACTGAAAGAACTTCTAAGTATGTGATTAGTAAGAAAGAATTCCATTCTAGACAGAAGAAGCTATGAGCAAAAAGACTAAAAACCTTCACTAATTCTAAGCAAACAATGAGTTGTGTAATATAATCATAATAATTATTAATTTTATGTAAAGTACCATGTAAGAGAGAATGATGAGTGGTTAGATTTTCAATGTTCCCAAGGGTCTTTTTCCAATTGAGGGAAGATATAGTGATTAATCATAAACCTTGTTGAGGAAAGTGTGCGTATCAGAATTTTAAGAAAAACACCAAAAGAAAACAAAATGAATGTATACCTCCAAAAGTCATGTATACACAGAAAAGATCATCATGAATCTTCGTGGATGATCATGATAAACCAAGGACCATAAAAATCAACATATGTGTAATGAACTAGATGTTTCTGATCTACCTAATCATGTAGTCAGACATATACACAAGCACTACATCATCTAGTTGTTGTTATTGTTAAGTGCCGTGTAGTCAGGTCCAACTTACAGTAACCCTCATAGGGTTTCCAATGGCTGATTGTTTTGGGGATTGCTTCAGGAGTAGATTGCCAAGTCCTTCTCCTGTTTTTGCTGTGATGGGGATTGAACTTGGGTCCTCAAAGAATGTAGAGGAGCACTCTACCAACTGAGCTAAACCCCAGTCCATAACATCTAGTAGAAATAGCATATTCAGGATGTGGCCTTAGTGGGTCCCAAGTTTAGACAATCAAGTTGATCACACTCCTGGTCTGGTATAACTGCTCCAGTCACACTTGTTAGGTGCCCTTGAGTCGGTATCCAACTCATAGCGACCCTCATAGGGTTTCAATGGCTGACTGTTTCAGGATTGCCTTGGGAGTGGATTGCCAGGCCCTGCTCCCATTTTTGTGGTGCTGGGAATTGAACTCGGGACCTCAGAGACTGCAGTGCAGCACTCTACCCACTGAGCTAAATCCCAGCCCCCAGTCACACTATGCCACCCTATTTTATCCCACATCCATGATCTCACAGCAAGCTCTCCAAGACTGTACTTTGAGTATTGTTATAGAAGGCTTAGCATGACTGGCAGAAATGCATTGCTCCAAAATTATAATGCCATGTAAGAATGACTTCAGAAGATAGTGGAAAATAGGAATTCTTCCCATAGGACAAGCTTGAAATGGTTTAACTTGTGATTTACATGAAAGGAGCAAGATCATTAGATAAGGACATATACCTATTGGCCATGTTCTTCAAAGGAGCAAAACAACAGGACTGCTGACAGAGACTTAGAGGAGAGTGGTATATAGAGACCTTATGGAATGGTCCAGAGTATAAAATATTAATTTCTTATATTATGTGAATACTCAAAATACTCCCCTATGCAATAAATTGTTAAAAATTCAAGTAGATAAGATGAACCATCTTGTGGGTGCCAGTTAATTTCTTTTTCTAGCCATCCTAGAGTTTGTTCCATGATCTTACAAATGAACTAGTCATCCTGGTTAGGCTAGAAGGGAGATAAAGTCTTTATATGTAATATGAATCAGCTACTAGCAGTGTTGAATGTCCCATTTGCCAACTACTGCATTCAACTCTAAAGTACTCAATATGTTGTTGTTGTTGTTGTTATTATTGTTGTTGTTAAGTGCCCTTGAGTCATGTCCAAGTCACAACGACCCTATGTACAACAGATGGAACACTCCCTGACACTGTGCCATCCCCAGCACCATTGTCAGTGCTTCTCTGTTATTCATAGAGTTTTCAATGGCTGATTGTCTTGGGAGTGGGCTGCCAAGTCCTTCTCCCAAACCTACAGCACTTGGTTTTCCCACATGGTCTCTCATCCAAGGACTAACCAGGACCAACCCTGCTTAGCTTCAGAGATCAGATGCCAGAGTGTTATGATTATAGACAGTATTCAATAGAGTACCCTACAATTACAGACTTCTCAGCTAACAGGTATCAAGCTGATTACATTGGACACATTTTTGCATGTAAAGGAAAATAATTTAACTTCCCTATAATTAGAGTTGTTGTTTAAAAAAGGAAGACTTTCAACTAGATGGATTGGCACTGTGGCTGCAACAATGGGCTTGAACATAAAAGAAATAGTGTGCCTGGCACAGAATCAGGGAGGGCTTTGTTCTGCTGTACATAGGGTCGCTATGAGTCAGATCCGACTCAATGACACCTAACAACAACATAATTAGAGTTATCACTTATTTGATATGATTTCCCTGCTCAACACTCTTCTGCCAACACCACTGTAGACATACTGAATATAAAAACAAAATGATAATGATCGAATATAGACAGTGCCACAAAGGAATAAAAGATAGGTGTGCCCAACAAGGTAAAATCCTTATCTAGCTGTAGGTCTGGGTAGAGGCAAAGAAAAATGGAATGTGTGGTCAGGAAGAGAAATCATAATTAAACTCCCCCTTATTTCCTGTTTTTCATGAAAATTACTGACACATAACTAATACAGTCTTGTACTACAGTCTTGCCAGCCAAAAGGGCTTTACTGGCCTTTGCCCTCACAAGTTTCCATTGTAAGAATAATGATTTTCTTTTCAATTAAAAATATATTTGATATTGTTACATGACCCAGGTTGGTCTGCTACTACTCAAAAGCTAGTACTCAGGCGATAAGAGTTAGTGGGGAGGAAACAAGATTTCTTCTTCTTCTTCTCCTCTGAGAAGGTGGGAAGGGCACTACCACCACCAAGAACATCTTACAGAACTCAAGTACACAAAAGGACTTCTATAAGGAAAGAAGGAAGGTAAAGTGGGAAAAGGGCCAAGAAGCCTATGTGCTGGGCAAGGGCCTCAGCCCTCCAGCCACCCCAGCCAGAACATGGCAATCAACCCTCAGCTCCTGGGGCTGCTTCTTATAATTTTTTAGACAAGCATACTATTTTTCTGCAAGTTAAACCTCATAGCAACTTACATGCTTTGTATTAGCTGTTGCTCAGAACTAAAGACTAAGGAAGGTACACTACACAAAATGATATAATCTGAAGATCACCAGATAGTCTAAGCTTTGTAAACCTAAAGAAAGATTAGCAGCTAAGTTCTTAATCATTTAGATGGGACTCCTCTTTAGAATTTACAGTGCTGGGAAAAGGAAGGAAAGTAACTTTGCAAAAGACACAGAGAAGTGGCATTGTTAACAATATCTAACTTGAAACTTTTACATGAATAGTTGCACGAGTGGGGTTTCTTCCAGGAATTTCCCATTTGATATTCCTGGCTATTCCATTCAAAATGACCTTCATGAAAAGGCAGATAATATCATAAGGTATTGAGGAGAAGTAATCCTGAATAGGCCAGTTAAGAATGAGACACAGGCGCCATTCATAAAATAGTTATGCACCTACTGGGGAGTGTTTAATGACACCAGTAAATATTGACATGCCCTTCCTTTCCATTGCAAGACGAAGATTTATTGTATTCTGTGTTCTAACACTGTTGTTTTTAGGTGCTATGGAGTCGTGTGTGACTCACAGTGACCCTGCCAGGGTTTGCTTCAGGACTTCATTGCCCTCACAGTGTTTGCTTTGGGATTGCATTTTTTGGTGCTGGGGATCGAACCCAGAATCCACAGAGAGTACAGAACAGCACTCTACCAACTGAGCTAAACCCCAGCCCATGTTCTAACAGAGTTTCCATAAAAGTATAGTTTTGGAGCTATTTTGTTTATTGGAATGAAACAAATACAAGCCAGTTAAGCTTGAGCTGCAAGTGGACAACAGAATTAAATAGAAATAGAGACGAAGAAGAATTCAGAAACCAACAAGCCATTGCTTCATGTACAATAGCCAGAAATGAAAATTCACTAATTTACCAACTAGAATCTCAGGCAAAAGGAAATGCTGATCTCTTAACAGAGAGCAGGGACAGAGTGATGATGGGCACTAGCTAAGAGTCTAAAATCAACTGGGTGATGTAAGTTCTACTTTATTGTCTGTGGAGAGGGGCTGGGGGTGAGGGGCTATGGGAAAGTGTCATCAAAAACACCCGAGTTTGCTGGGTGTGATGGCACATGGCCATAATTGCAGCAATTTAAGAGGTTAAGGCAGGAGGAACCTCTTAAGTTTGCAGGCAGAGGCTGCCTGCATAAATTAACAAAACTCTTGTCTCAATTTAAAAAATAAAAAATAGGCCAGGGTGTAGCTCAGTGGCAGAATGCTCCAGGTCCTTGGTAGAGTCCCTAGTACTGCAAAAACAAAAAACAAAACAAACAAAAACAACAAAAAACACCCAGGTTTGGTTGTTAAAAACCTGTTGACCTGGACCTGTGTAAATAATCCTCCTTGTTTCCCCTGCTACTACCTCCTACAGTCACCACACTCACTATTCCTCTAAGATTTCGTGCAGAAAGCTAATCTCATTGCAGTAGTTGGTGAAATTGGGAGCCCAAGGAGTCAGAGAACCAAACACAACATTGTGGTGATTGTGAATACTGTCAGGGCTCTGTCTAATTGTGAAGTTTTTCAAGTAACAATATCAAAGAATATCCATTGGAAATCGTGTGAGAATGCCATTCTGACTAGTTATCCAGTTATCATTTCAAAGAAACCTAAGGTAGACCATTTGCCTTTGTAAATCTCATAGCTTTATTTTTAAAAATACGGTATTAAGATAGAAGAAACACTATGAAACTGAAAAGATAATGTAAACAATAAAATACAAACTACAATAGTACAAAGAAAAAGAATTTTGCCTCAGCAAAGTTTTAGGTACCTCAGCAATTATGAAAATACACATTAGCAGGCTCATAAAAGCCAGAGTCAGCTAGCTTTTCTGTGAAGGGTCTGATTCTGTGAAATACTTGATTTCTCTTGTAAATACTCAATTTTTCCGTTGTAGCAAAGAAGTAGCCACAGAAAATACATAAAGAACAGGCATGGTTGTATTCCAATAAAGTTTTATTTACAAAAACATTCCATGGGTGTTCAAAAGAAGCTAAAACTAGTGGCTGAAAATCTGATGAGAAATGAGATATTTACATAACGTTAAGGTATGATCTCTGGTGTTGGCTCCAGCTCTAACACAATAGAGAAACAGAAAGGGAAATCACTATGTGCAAAAGTGGCCAAACATCCAGGGTTGCCTCACTGTGTAACAACTCACTCTGGAAAGAACTAACTCACTAGCATTAATCCCTTCCAAGACAGTACAGGACTCCCAGTGACCTACTTGCCTTGCACTGGGTGCCACCTCTTAAAGGTCCACCAAGCAAATGCTGCATGCTGGATGCTGAGGACCAACCCTCCAGCACATGAGCCTTTGGGGGCCAAACCAGAACCAAACTGCATCTTAGGTTAACTAACAGCAAGGGAAAAAAAAAAAAAAAAAGGCCGGCACAAATCCCTGAGGATGTCTGAAAGGAATTTTAAAGCAATGAGAGGCTGGCATGACCAATTTGTACACCAGGACAAACATTAATTCATCAGAAACTTCTAGATGACTTGAAATAGAAGCTTTCTAACTTACAACATGATTTAATTAAATACAAAATGAAACTGAGCTTAGTCAAATAGAAAATGCTAATGAAATCATAGTATACTTTAATGTGTCTCAAAATAACTTCATCAATGTTAAAGAAGCTAATCAGATCAAATTTATTAGCAAGGGTAATGAAAATTAGCATATCACTGTGATGACACATGTACCATCAATGGCCTAGCATTGCCATCATATTTAAATATTTATTTATTTATTTATTGAAGTTTGGGGGATTGAACCCAGGGCCTTGCACAGGCTAGACAAGCACTCTACTACTGAGCTACATCCCCTGCCCTGATATTTAAATTTAAACCAGAAACAATTTACCTAGGAATGGGACAAATTCTGGTATCACAGGGGCCCAAGTTTATGAATTTGCCAATCTCTTTCCAGGAAAAACAATACAAAATTTTGAATATAAAATTAGTTATTATAATAATGGATAATAAGAGAAAAGAAGCCATGAGAAAGTGAAATTTTAAAAAGCTGATAAATAATAGATAAACAGAAAAATAGTAGATAACTCAGCATGATTTTAAAAATGCACTTTCTAAGATTTTGTGGCTGCATACTTTGATCACTTTTCCATATGATGAAATTCTATAATATCACAGTCTATGCAGAAAAACGACTGTGCTAGAAGCCATAAAACTTAAAAACTTCATTTGCTATAATTAAATCTACTTCTGCTGGTCAATAAAATATTTCTCAAAGATGTTACTATGATTGCAAGAAACACGGAAGGATGATATATAAGCTGATGAAAACCAAGGTAGGATAGAAGTCCAGGAACTGTACCAAAGTAACCAAGTATGTTGACCTTGGCTTCCAAGGTCTAATGAGATCAGATGCCACAGTGGTACATATATATATATATATATACACACACACATACATACACACATAAACACACATACACACACACATATATGTATATGTATGTGTGTATACGCCTGCAGCCATAGCCCTGTGGCATCCGATCCCATCAGATCTCTGAAACTAAGCAGGGTCCGGCCTGGTTAGTACTTGGATGGGAGACCACCTGGGAACACCAGATACTGTAGGCTTTGGAGAAGGACCTGGCTACCCCCTCCCAATCTATCTGCTATTGAAAACCCTATGAATAGCAGAGAAGCACTGACAAGAGTGTTTCACCTGTTGTACGTAGGGCCGCTATTAGTTGGATACAGACTCGACGGCACTTAACAACAACAACAACAACGTGTGTATATGGGCTGGGATTTAGCTCAGTTGGTAGAGCACTGTGCTGCAGTCTCTGAGGTCCCAAGTTCAATTGCCAGCACCGCAAAAATGGGAGAAGGGCCTGGCAATCCACTCTCAAGGCAATTCCGAAACAGTCAGCCTTTGAAAACCCTATGAGGGTCGCTATGAGTCGGGATACCGACTGGACAGCACCTAACAATGGCACCTAACAACAACAACAAATGTGTGTATACACATATATATTTGTTATTGTTAGGTGTCTGACTCATAGCGACCCTTATAGGGATTTCAATGGTTTTGCCTCAGGAGTGGATTTCCATGTCCTTCTTCCACTTTTGTGGTGCTAGGAATAGAACTCGGGACTTCAGGGACAGCAGAGCCGCGCTCTACCAACTGAGCTACATCCCAGCCCAGTATATATATGGAAATACATATCCCCTTTTATAGTATTTCCACATAGTGTGTGTGTGTGCATATGCACACTATAAAGGGGTGACTGAGTTGGCTCATGTGGAGCAGACCTGGTGGCTCCACAATGATGCCCTTAGACAAGCTGGCGTTACTCAGTCCAAAGAGCTGGAAACCTGAGGAGCCTCCACCTGAAGCTGAAGTCTGGAAGGTCCTGGAAACTCGTATTGAGTCCACACAGGGGCTGAGGAGACTGTGGTCTGAAGTCCATGGGGGGTGCCCTCAGGCCCACAAGCCTCCTCTGGGAAACCCCCACGTCGGCCAGCGCAGGCTGCTTCCTTTCTTCTTGAACTTCTGCCTTCCAGAGCTGGTGTGCTGCATGGCAAATCACAGTCAGGTCTTGTTCGTTAGTTGCTCTCTGTATGGGCCACTCAGTCCTCGCTGGAAATCCCTCACAGGGGAATCCAGGAACGTGTTTTACTAATGCTAGGCATTTCTCAGTCAGATGAACTTGACCATCACAGATTCACTAATATTCAGGCAGTTTATTTTGTTCCTTATGAGCAAATCTAGCTTAGGTTCTAGGACTTTAGGGCAACTAAAACAAAGCACTTACAATAAATCAAAACTGAGAGTGATTTAAAACCTACTAAGTCAGGGGCTAACCACAGGGTTTTCAATGGCTAGTTGTGTACTCATGAATAGAACAAGGAAACACTGCCTGGTTTAAAGTTGAGAAAGGTGTGCGTCAGGGCTGTGTACTTTCACCCTATCTCTTCAATTTATATGCTGAGCAAATAATACGAGAAGCTGGACTTTATGAGGAAGAACATGGCATCAAGATTGGAGGAAGACTCATTAACAACCTGCGTCATGCAGATGACACCACTCTGCTTGCAGAAAGTGAAGAGGATTTAAAACATTTACTGATGAAGATCAAAGATCATAGCCTTCAATATGGGTTGCGACTAAACATCAATAAAACAAAAATCCTTACGACTGGGTCAGCATGCAACTTCACAATAAATGGAGAAAAGATTGAGGTTGTCCAAGATTTTATTTTGCTTGGCTCTATAATCAATACCCATGGAAACAGAAGTCAAGAAATCAAAAGACTCATTGCTCTAGGAAAAGCTGTGGCAAAACATCTCTTTAGAGTATTGAAAAGTAAAGATGTCATACTGAAGACAAAGGTGCATCTGACTCAGGCCATGGTATTTTCAGTTGCATCATATGGTTGTGAAAGCTGGACATTAAACAAGGGAGACAGGAGAAGAATTGATGCTTTTTAATTATGGTGCTAGAGATGTCTATTGAATATACCATGGACTGCCAAAAGAACCAACAGATCTGTCCTAGAAGAAGTACAACCAGAGTGCTCCTTGGAAGCAAGAATGGCCAAACTGTATCTTACATATTTTGGACATGTAGTCAGGAGAGATCCATCCCTGGAGAAAGAGATCATATTTGGAAAAGTGGCAGGTCAATGACAAAAAGGAAAGCCCTCCACCAGATGGATTGACACAGTGTCTGCAATAACAGGCTTAAACATAAATAAGATTGTGTGCCTGGCACAGAATTGGGAAGTGTTTCGATAAGCTGTACATAGGGTCGCGATGAGTCAGACTCAACTTGAGGGCACCTAAAAACAACAGCTAAGTGAGGGGCTGGGTTGGGCTCCGTTAGGACACTTAGGGTCTGGTCTGAGCAGAGTCTTAGTGCACGACAGTGTGCAAAAGCAAGCAAGAGCAGAAAGAGTCAGAGAATTGACTTGAACTAGTTTATTAAAGATAAAAAGTGAGAGCTCTAATTCTACAGCAGGAGCAATAAGATCAAGAGTGAAGTCAGGTGGGATTTGGGGTACCACAAGGAACAGGTCTGGACCCCAGCATTGTCCTGATTAGTCCACTTAGTTCACTCCTTTCTGCTGTGGTTCCTGACAGGGCCCCCAGAAAGCTGCTGGAAATCATCTACCATTATCAGGAGTAGTTGAAAGAATTGCACCTGTTTAATCAGAAAAGGCAAAACCAAAGTGCTAGAGTCATTGCCAGATTAACAAGCTACAGATATGCAAAAAAAGGGAGAAATTTTATTCTGCATTGTTCCACATGGCAAGACTGAGGCCAACAAGGAATTAACAGGAAAGCAGTTTCTGACTCTTGAAAGCAGGGACTTGGGTGGAATATTTGCCTCTACTAAGTTCAAAGAAAGAGCTGGCAGTAAACTCAGTTGGTAAGGTGCTGCTCTGCATATTCTGAGGCCCTGGGTTCCATCCCCGGCACTGCAAGTTGGGAGGACCAGACAGACCATTCCCAAAGCAATCCCAAAACAATCAGCCATCAGAAACCCTATGAATAGCAGAGAAACACTGACAATAGTGCCAGACATGGCATAGTGTCAGGGAGTGTTAAGTTCTGTTGTACATAGGGTCACTGTGAGTTGGACTCTATTTGGCTGTACCTAGCAACAACAAATTCAAAGAGTGCCTGGAACATTCTAAATTATCAATATTTGTCAAATTAATTAACAAAAAATAAGAAATAATTTTTAAGTACTCTGTACTATTAATTTTATTTTACTGATAAGGTGACAGAAACACAAAGGTTAAACTACTTGCCCAAAGCCATACAACAGGGTCAGGATTTGAACCTGATGCTACCATATTATAGAATATGGCAGGGAAGAGCTATAATTGAGCTCAGTACCATGTGAGAGGTCAGGTAAATATTCTTCTCTACATTCTATGAGCCTCAGTTATGTTGGATATCAGTTTTTGCTGACATCAGATCAGTGATTTTGGGCTAGTTTATCTTTGTTAGCAAAGCAGAACAAAGCACCTTCAAGGTGCTCAACAAAAGATGCATGGGTGAGACAGCAAATCCTTTTTGACCACAAAATTATTATATAAGAACTAAAATCCATGTTTAGCCTTTCTTCAGATTATTTACTTCATCAAAAATTGGTAAGTGGTTTCTTTTTTTAGTATGCAAGAACTTGGGGAGTTTATAGGTCCCAGCACAGCCCTCATTAGAAATGCTCCACCAGTCTCAGCTAGATGCCAAGCAACATTTTGTTTATTCCACTTCAGTCGCTTCGAAGGGTGGCACAGATAATTAAGAGCAGAATCTGGTGATGTGTACAGTGGTGCAACCTGACAGAGAGCATGCCCCAGGGAGAAAAATCCTCCGGGGGATACACAGGGGCAGGTGCCTTGGAGACTAGAACTTACTTCCTAACCAAAAGACTGCATTTCAAATGAAGGGAAGAAACCCTGTGGCTCTGAGATTACTAGGGAATCTCAGGAAATACAATGTAGGATTTATTCCCTGGAAAAGGAAAAGGGGTGTGCTACAGTTTGGATCTGGAACGTTCCACAAAAGGCTCCTGTGTTAAAGGTCCCCAGCAGGTAGCGTTACTAAGAGGTGGTGGAGCCTAAGGTGCAGAGCCTAGTGGGAGATTTTGGGTCATTAGCGGGTGTATCCTCAAAGGAGATTTGTGGGATGCCACTGTCCTCTTTTTCCATGCTTCCTGGCTGCCATAAGGTGAGCAGCTCTCCTCTACCTCATTCTCCCCCACTCCAGCCCTTAATATACTGCTTCATCCCGCTCAAAACAACAGGGTTACCTGACCATGGACTGAATCCTCCAAAACTATAAGGCAAAATAAACATTTTTCCTTTTAATTTGATGATCTCAGGTTATTTTGTTAGAATGGTGCAAAGCTAGCACAGGGTAGTGGCAATTATTGTCCAACCCCCAAGTATCACAGATTGTACCAGATATTTTATCATTATCATCTAATTTAATTCTCCCAAAGCCAAGTTCACTCAGAGAGTAAGTGGCAAATTACAGTTTGAACTTAGTTCTTTATGATTCCAAATCCATTGCTCTCCCCACTATATTAAGTTGCTAAATATACAGAGGAGTATCTTGACAAAGTTGCCTTTAAGTGGCATTCCTATTTTTTTTCCTAGCTGCTAATGCTACATCAGATAGCTGATGCAGTTGTGATATGAAGTTACATATCCAAATTGTTTTGTGGAAGTGCTAAAGAATAAGCATTTAATGAGACTGGCAGTAATTACTTAGTGGTACTAGAGCTACAAATGTGCATAAACTGTTAAAAAAAAAAACTGTGGGAAACCAGCATTTTCAATCCAAAAATTATTGACACAACACTTGGCTCTCACCAACTCTACTATAGTATTTATCATGAAGATTGAGATATATGTCTTTGCAGGCTGAGGCATGCATATATCCAGACATATAAATTTCTACTTATGCAATGAAAGAGTCCACTAAGAAAATGCAACCCCAGCTGGATGCAGTGGCACACACCTATACTCCCAGCAACTTGGGAGGGTGAGTTAGGAGGATGGCGAGTTGGAAGCCGTAGGCAGCATATGTAACTTAATAAGACTTTGTCTCAAAAAACACAAAAGGGAGCTATAGGTGCAGCTCAGTGGTAGAGTACTTGCAATAGCATGTGCAAGGCCCTGGGTTCAACCACCCAGTACATAATAATAATAATAATAATAATAATAATAATAATAATAATACAATGTTAACAGTGAATCTTGTGCAGACATACCCATGAAGACAGCCCTGAGGAGACCTAGGAGGCTGCAGAAGGCCAGCTCTAGGTAATGAAACTCTGATGAGAGGAGAAGGATTTGGCTACTGGACCATTAAAGAAAAATAAAAGTTATACATGAAGGAAAGAAGATTCCAGAGATGCATGTCAACTATCTTCAAAGTCAAAGAACCCCAGAGGTATAGGCCTCTATAGCTCTAGAAATAAAATAAGGTCAAATGATTAAATGCTATAGAAATCCATATTTCAACCCATGGAAGAAATAACTTTTTAATAATCAAAGATAACTGAAATGGAACAAGTTGTTTGAGGATCTCTGTTCATGGAGATGTCATTACACTCTTGAGCAAGCAAACAAGCAAGTGACAGAAAAGAAAGAAAAGAAAATAAAGAAAAAAAGAGAGAGAAAGAAAGAAAGAGAGAGAGACAGAGAGAGAAAGAAAGAAAGAAAGAAAGAAAGAAAGAAAGAAAGAAAGAAAGAAAGACAGACAGACAGACAGACAGACAGACAGAAAGGGAGAGAGGAAGGAGGGAGGTAGGGAGGGGGGAGAAGAAGGAAGGGAAGCCAAATTGTCATTGCCATGGGTACTGTGTTGAAATCATGTAATTTATGTGTTTATGATTCTCCTTAATGCCTCTTTCTCTCTAGGAAAAGACCTGCAACATTTGCTACATTTTCTTCTGAAAATTATCTTTCCTGCTTGTTCTTTGTTTAGTGGGTTGCCTCCTTACCCTTCGCAGTAAATCTTCCAGCTTGTGTTGACTCACGCTTCTTACCCTAAGAAGACATGCCATTGCTCCCACGCCCCTCACTCTATGGTATTTACTCTTACTGGCACGTCTATGGCTCTTCCTCATGCACCCCATGAGGTCTTGGGGTTTTCTAATAACAGTAGGAAAATACAAAGAGTAAAAGCTGGGAGAGAGATGGTGATGAAATATTCCATGTACCAATTACACATTGTTTTGTTTGAACCCGTGTCTACCTGTCCCTTAATTTACCCATTCTCTGGTTCCAAAGAAAACTTTTCTTTGTTTTTCAGATACAGTTTAATGTAATGCATCAGTATTCTGAGGATAGCTCATTTGGCTTCCATTGCTCTTGGCAGTTGGCTCTTGTTACATTATCACTTTCGTATTCAAGAAACCATGGGATTTCGGGGCTGGAAGATATCCTAAAGATCATATACTCCCAGTGCTTCATTTTATGAATGGGCAAACTAAAGCTTCCAGAGGTGATATGGTTTACTCAAATTAATGGAATTAGCAGAACTGGGACCACTGTTTCAGGGGTATCAATTTGACTTCCTTGTCAGAGGCAGGTTGTCCATTTTCAGGCACTGACTGCTGATGACAGCTGACCTCCCCTTCCACCTGCCACCTGACCATTTCTGTTACTGAGGCCCTGCACAGCCAGGCTCTGGCCGGTCCATCTATTAAAACATGGTAGGAAAAATATACAGAGACTTTTCTTCATCAAAGACATTCACTACTTTTGGTTTAGAGATCATTGAGATACACTGGTTCATTAAGAAAACTACTTTTGCTTTTATATACCAAAGAATGTATATGTGTGTATGATGCAAAGAGAAATTTAAACAAAAGATTCATATGAACTAAACATCAAGTGAAATAACTATTAATCCTAAAAAGGTAGCATTTTTCTTCTCAGACACTATGTTATACATTTTGGACATTTATATGGTAAAAACGTGGTATAGATTTGAACAAGAGCTATTTGTTTTCTAAACTCTGAAACAGAACAAATCTTGAATATCAAAAATCTCAAACCAAATCTGTGCCATATATTTATGTCTTTCCTTTTGGGTTTCTAATCAGTACCAAATTACTACAGATGTCATAGGTATTGCCAGCCTATAAACATTAATTTATCTAGAGACAAACCAGTCCACAGCCCATGCAGAGAGAGAAAGCAAAATCTACTGAGTGCCAACTATGCGTTAGTCTCTTTCATACACATTCTCTCATGACAATGCCCACAACAGTCCTGAGAGATAGACATTGTTATTCCACGTGTTTTCAGTAGATGAAGGAAATGAAGTTAGATACCTTAAAGTGGTAGAGCCAGAATCTGAATGTAGTAGCACTAGGTGATCTCTTTTTTCTCTATATCATTCTACCTGTTCACAAAGAAACCCACAAAGATCACCAAAATACTACATGAAATTTGCTTAGCAGGCGAGTATGTCAACCATTACAAAAATGAGACAAAAGGAGGAAAGGACACCATAGAAATAGAGAAGAAAGTCCAAATGGCTCCTCCATCCAAGCCGAAAAACTATCTCCCATGGCATGGAAGAGAAAGTCAGTGGGCTGTCCAAGTCAGGAAGAAAACAGGGGCCCATGGAGCTCCACCCACGTCATCATCTGTGTCTCTCTGTGGGAGAGAGGAGTCTTTAGGAGGCAGATAGGACCAACATGGGCAGTGGATGATTGGAAATGGGAGAGACGAGTATCCATCAATCCCCCGGATCCACAGCCAGGGCTCACAACAATTTTTCTCATCAACTGGGATAGTTACCTGTGACAGCCCAAATTTTACTTTCTTCCAATTCACCTGTCACTGTGCACTTGGTATGCTAGGATGTTATAAGCCTCAGGAACTATTATTTTTTAGAATACAAATTACTTTCTAAAGATTGTAAGTTGTAGAGCTATAAAGCAGTAAGAGCAAGCCTATCTCTCCCCACCAAATCTATCCAGATTCATAGATTCAATGTTGGAAAGGTCAGATTTTCTTCTTTATTTTCTTTTTTCCTTCCTTTGCATTATCTTCCTCATGTTCTACTTCCTGTCTTTTCTCAATTTTAAATTGTTTTTAGAGTATTTTCTATGTGGTAGGTGGCAAATGAACTCAAAGATGACAGAAGCTCACATTGAGGAACGGGGAGATGGAATATAATTATAGAAGTAAATAACTAGCAGTTGCATGGTGATTCATAATTTCCATGTATTAGGCCTCCTGCCTCTACTCAATATTCTCTTCATTTCTTTTTTATTTTGATTCTTCAATTTTCTACCTTCTGATCTTATATTTCTCTAATGGCATTTTATATTGTGTTCATCCACTCTTGTGTTCTTTCTAGTTTGGTCTTCATCTCTGAATGGATTTTTATCTTTTTGTTTCAAGTTCTTTTGTAGATTCTGTAAACACATTTCTGAGCATTTCTAATTCTGATTTAGTCTATGTTTATATAAGTCAGAGTAGCAGTTGCCTTTGATGAGAAGTGGAATATTGACTGGGAGAGGCATTAAGGAACTTTTTGGAATAGTAGAAATACTCTGTACCTTGATCTTGATGATGTGACATGATTGTGGACATCTGTCAAAATTGGTTGATCTATACACACTTGAAAGTCAGACATGTTACTATATATGTAAGTTGTAACTCAATAAAGTACAAGTACTATCTCTATCTCTATCTCTCTCTCTCTCTCTCTCTCTCTCTCTCTCTGTGTGTGTGTGTGTGTGTGTGTGTGTGTGTGTGTTAGAATGTAAAAAGGAGTTTGGCAAGAATCATTCAAGGAAGATGCTGGCACAGTGTTTCCTCAGTACAGATCATTTGAGTCCCATTTCTGCTGAAATTATTTTCCCATAAAATGTAGGGACCTAAAGATATTGGATGAGGCTGCCATGGAGCTTCGCTAATATCGTGGCCTCTGTAGCCATATCAAGGACATCAAGGAGATATCCTTGAAGGTCTTCTAGGATATAGATAAGAGAACTCCAGTGCTCCTTTAAAACATTACAAATGGTACCTCTTCAATTGCCCAAGTTGACAACTTTAGGAAAACTGACCAAGAGAGGACATCACCGCCAGTTGTGACAGTGTACACCTATAATTCCAGGACTCGGGAGACTGAAGCAGGAGGATTGTGAGTTCAAGGCCAGATGAGGGTACACAGGGACAAAGTGAGACCCTATCTTTAAAAATACAAATAAAAAAAACAAAACAAAACATGATTTCTCTCATCTTTCATCCCAGTGACTCAGAAGGTTGAAGGAGGAGGATTGTAAATTCAAGGCCAGAGACAGACTACATAATTTAGTGAGACCTTATCTCAAGATAAAACATTTAAAAGGGGCTGGGGTGCAGCTCATTGGTACACCACTTGCAAAGTACACATGAGGCCCTGCATTCAGCTCCTCAGTACTGCAAAAAAGCAGGGGAGGGGGGCATCACTGCCATGTTGATTAGGATATGTATATTGTGCCTCTAGTCTGGAGAATCGACTCTTCTCATAGGGTTAAGGAGACTTTTCTGAGATCTCTGCTCTGCAGCATTTATCAACAAGAATTCAGTTAGCTAAATTCATCTATTACAGAAATTCTTGCTGAGGACTTGCATAGCCTCCTACGGACCACTGTCCATGATTCTTGTCCTCTAGTTTGTTCTCCCAGATATGCAGATCTTTGCACTGTCAAGCAGATGCTCGGGTTGGAAAGTCCAGCTTCTTTTCCACTGGCAATGAGTCCACCTGCTAGACCCACCAACAGTCTCAGCCACTTCTTGCCTGGCTAACAACCCACTGTAGAGAAGCTGCAGCACACACTTGGATAGAGATCAGTAACAACACTGGGGGGACCAATGCATCCTGCTCGACCTAGGACTCTCCTGGTTTTAGCACTAAAATTTTACTCATCCCAGGAATTCTCTCAGTTCCAGGCAAACCAAGGTTGTTTGTCCCTTGTCTGGTTTCCTTGAGGTTCCTAATGCCTTGGGAACTGGGGCTACCCCTGCAAAGCTTAATTCTTTCACTAAAAATAGTTTTTTTGATATTTTTCTCCAATTATAAAAGTAATACAAACTTATTATAGAAAATCATAAAGAAGAAAAAAATCACCAACAATATCCCTCATCATGCTATATAAATAATTTTTCACATGCTTTTTCATTTAGCAATATATCATGAATATTTCTCATGCAATCAAATTTACTTCAAAATATGATTTTTAGCAACTCCCTGATATTCCATGTAAATAAATAGGGGAAATAAATGTACTCTAATTTAACTATTCCTCTTTGGCTGGACTTTTGTTTGTTTTTTTCCCAGTCTCTTCTGACTTTAAGTATGTGTTATACGTTCCTGTGTGTAAATCTTCTCTGTAAAACTTTGGTCATTTTTGACCCCTGTTTTGGGTCCACTTTCTTCTCCTAGAGTAACCAACTATCTTGGTTTTCTCAGTTCTGAGGAATTTCCATTATTTATAACTGCCTTAGAGAGAGTGGCATTTGCCCCACTGCATCCTGGTATGGGAGATGGACTGCTCCAGTGCTTCAAGGACATGATCCTCTTCTAGCTCGAGCTACAGGCATTCAGTACTTCTTGAGGGGAGAGAATCAAGTGATAAAATGTAAACTCTTCAAGGGTCCTGGTAGCTTACAAGTATACCTTGCAGCTTGGATCACTGTCCAGCTGGAAGACAGAAGCGACCTAAGGATGCGCCAAATGTTCTATTTAAGTTTGGTCTATTGGTATAACTTGGCCTTATGGTCACTCGATGGTCCATAGCTATCAAGGAGGCATATCATGTAAGATGGAATAGGAAAAATCCAGGGCAGAATAGAGGCTGGCTTTATAAAAAGTGACTATGGGAAAAGGGACTGGGGATTAGCTCAGCTGGTAGAGTGCTGCTCTGCACTTTCGGAAGACCAGTGTTCAATCCCCAGCACCATAAAAATGAGAGAAGGTTGGGCAATCCACTCCCCTGTGAAGAAATAATCAGCCATTGAAAATCCTATGATGGTCACTATGAGCCAGACCCAGCTCTACAGCACCTAACAACAACAATAACAACAACAACTCATGGGAAAAGCAGTTGGCAGACCAGGCATCGAGCAGAAAAGTGGGGCAGTAACATCATTGGTTGAATTCCAGAAACCAACCACATCTGAGAAATCCAGGTTTCACACAAGGCAGAGAGAGCCAGAGCAAAAGGTCAGGCCAGACAGTGGTAACTTCTAAGTAGAAGATCCATCCACACGTAGAGGCCAGCCTCAAGCTTGGGCTGGCATGAGTGAGGCTATATGCAGGACTGTAGCCAGCAGGCTAGCACACAGGAACAAGGAGAACATCAGCAAAAGGCCAGGCTGTGGGTGAAGGAAATGCAGAAGGTCACATGCAATGGCTGTGTAAGGATCCATGTGTCTGCCCTGTACCAGGCAAGGGCCAGGACCTGGGTACCAGAGAAGAACAAGGGTTTGTGAAAAAAACAAAGGTTCCCAGAATCTTAGATGGGTCACTTGAATCTGGGTCTTGGAGCCAGACTTAATTTACTAGACCATGAATGAGGAGACAGAAAGCAAGGGCAAGGGAGCTGAGGATAAAGGCTTAGTCAAGATCTGGACTCTGACGGTCAGCTCACATGCCAAAGAGGAAGACACGACAAGAGGTAAGCCTGTGCCTGGTGCCCACCACGGCTGAAGCTCTAGCGGATCTCTTGTCATGTTATACCCAGTTTGGACCCACATCCCTGGCCAGTTCACTTCTCTCTTAATGTTCTTCAAGTTGCTTCTTGCCAAAATATCAAACACAAATTCCTAAAGTAAAATAGTAAAAGTCCTGCTTCACTTTTCCCATAATCCCACTCCACACACGTGACCAAAAAGAAACAAGTTGATGTGTGCCCTTCTATATGTTTTTCTATATATTTTAACAAAATCATAACTCCACACATCATATTCTATGATTTTATTTTCTAATTTAATGTACCAGAGACACCTTTTCTATGTCAGTATGCATAAAACTAATTCATTATTTTTCATTGAAACACTAATTTTCATAGCATGGATATAACAATTTATATAACATTTTCTCAACAGATGAATATTTTGATTTTTTAGTTTTTAAAAAATTCCATCAATACCATCATTTTTCCTAGTCATTATTTTGCATCAATTTGGCATGGTTGCTCAAAAAAAAAAAAACAAAAAAACATTGAAGCATCTGTTCCCCACCCAGCTTGCCTGAAAAATGGTGATGAACCTGATTAATTAATAAAGAAAAAAAATACAATAAGAGGGAGGAGGAAGAGGTAAACGTGGAGGAAGGGATGAAATACATGTGCTCTGGACATTTGCATGATTTTCACGGACATCTTTATTGCATTTACAAGAGGTGAGGCAAGGTCGAATGGAAAGCACAGAGTTCTGAGGGAGATCAGGAGACCCTGGATTTGGGTTTCTTGCTGTTACAAACTGGTTGTCTCTGTTGGTCATGATCTCATCTCATCATCTGTTTAAGGGAACTGGCACCATGGGGCAGAGTGGAGGCTGGCTTCATAAAAAGTGACTTTGGAAAATGTAGTTAGAAGCCCAGGCATAGAGCAGAAAGGGGAGGCACTGTCATCATTGGTTGAATTTTAGAAACCAACTACATCTGAGCAATTCAGGTTTTAGGCAAGGCAGAGAGAGCCAGAGCAAAAGATCAGACCAGACAGTGGTAACTTCTAAGTAGCAGATCCATCCTGACACCAGCCTAGAGAATCCTTTACTCATGGAATCCATCCTTTCTTCACTAATTTGAAGTACCTCCTTTTTCGTATATTAAACTTCTCTATATGCATCAACTGGGCTGGGATTTAGCTCAGTTGGTTGAGCATGATCTGCAGTCTCTGAGGTCCTGGGTTCGATTCCCAGATCCACAAATAATGGGAGAAGGACATGACAATCCACTCCAGAGGCAATCCTGAAACAAACAGCCACTGAAAACCCTATGAGGGTCGCTATGAGTCAGACATGACTCAACAGCACCTACCAACTAACAACCAACCAATATGCATCATCCAGATTCTGTTTCTCCATTTCCTATTTTTTCATTGTGTTATCTATCTCTATGCTGGTATCATACTCTAAAGATAAAATAACTAAAACAATATTATCCATTTTTTAATGTTGGCTGAACAACTGAGAGGCAGATAACTTAACATTTGTCTTTGAATTCTGTCAGACTGGGAGATCTTGGCTCACTTTTATCATAACCAAGAGGATTTAAGAATTAGCAATGAGGACTCTCATTTTAACATAATATTTAGAGCTTTACAATTGAAGAGTAAGATTAATGAAGACAATATAAGTAAAAGGAGATTATCACTTAATCCTTCAGAGTTCCAAATGAACTTTCATTAGTGAAAAAACTTGAGCTGTCAGAAAAACAATTTTTTTCAAGTCTATTGTTGATAAAAAAACCATTGGTCTTAACCAGCACAGTTCCACCCACTTTTGACTGGCCTACAAAAAGATTGTAATTACCCTTAGTTAATACATTTATAGGCTGAGAAACTTAGAGCCAGTGATGACATTGGTAAGAACCTTGTAAGAATGTTATTGCTTATTGGATTTCCAGAACTGATTGCACACTTCTCTGAAGAAGTAATCTTAGCATAAGTAAATGCATAAATGTATTCCTGAAACTTCTCTCTTCCTTCTTTCCTCCTTCATCCTTTGCTTCACTGTTCATTCATTCTGTTGAATCAGTGATTTTCAAGGGAGTATTGGCCATATCCCAGGCCCTGCCCAAGTGGCACAGGAGCAGCCAATAGTTAAACTTGACCCTGCCTTCCAGGAGTTCTCACCCTTGCCTTCTACCTCTGGTCTGCTCCTTTATTTCATTTTGGCTTTTATTTTCCTTTCCCTCTACTCTGTTGGCTAAGTTCAGCAGACTCCTATTCTCTTCCTGAAACCCTTCAAATCCGATCTCAAGTCTTCCATAAGTTTGTACCAGACCCCAATTTATAGTTGCCTCATGAGTTACCTTCCAAACACTACTGTAACCAGTGGCTTAAAACTATATAAATTTTATTTTTTTGGTTCTGCAAGTCAGCGATCTGGGGCAGGTCTCACTGGTTTAAAATCAAGGTGTTGGAAGAGTTTCACTCCTTTCTGGAAGCTCCAGAGGAGAAACTATGTCCTTGCTTTTTCCACGTTTTAAAGCTCCTGGCCCCTTCCGCCATCATCAGAGCCTGCAATGGTACAGCAGGTCCTTCTCATAGCAAATCACTCACTCTGACTCTTCTGTCCCCCTCTTTCCATCATTTAAGGACCCTGTGACTATGTTGGGAGCACTCAGGCAATCCAAGATGGTCTCCTTATTTCCAAGTCGGCCATTCAACAAACTCAATTCCATCTGCAACCTTAATTGTTCTTAGCCATGTAATATAACATAACCAGAGCTTCCAGATACTAGAATGTAGGCATTTGGGGTTTGGGGGACAATTACTCTGCCTATCATACCTCATAGAAATGTTTTCAATTTTATAGATATCAAAGTCTCAAACTACTAAAATAAAACCACAAGATTTTCTGATCTGGCCAAGCAAAAAGGGGAAATATTGGAGGCAGTAAAGTTTCATCTGAAAGAGGCATAAAGTTTGGAATCAAGTAAGTCTTCTATTAAATCCCAGCTTCTGCCATTTATAAGTTTTGTGGCCTTGGGAAACCCACCTTTATTTCCTTGAATCTCCATTTCCTCAGCCTTAGTTTGAGGATATTTACTTTGTAGTGGTTTTGATTGCTAAATTGAGACAGTGTACTCTCAGCAAAGGGCCTGGTTCATAGGCACCCAATGAATGTTAATTTCCTTCTGTTTAATTCATCAGTCAGATACCACCTCATGTAGGTACTCCACCTTAGCTAACATCCAGTCATATTAATACCTAATCAATCAACCAACCAACACATACTGAGGTAAGGTGCCATGGGGCATGCTAGGGTGATATACACCATTCAAGGACATGGCAGCCTGGTTAGGGAAACTGTATGTGAACATGTGCAAGGTTCCATAGCAATAAAAGATGGTCATCAACATGGAAGTCATAAAGCTCACCCTGACTATTTATCCTGTGCATGGTACTGCCTAACTTCAAAAGGTGAGGGGCTCTGCAGCTGGACTGAAATGGAATGGTGTCAGAGGAGCAAAAGGATTTGAGAGGGCTTTGCAAGAAGGGTTGCAGATAGGAAATCTGTGAGAAGGAGGTGGTTTATTCTGAATAAATCCTTGGGATTCTCCCCACAGTGACCTTCAAAAATCTTGTTTACTTGTCAAGAAGTTTTCAACTCAAGACAGGGTAAGTAAACCACAAGAACAGCAGCCATAAACACTGCCATCTCCCACCTCCTCTCCTCTGCCAGCCTACCTCCTTGCCAGGTCCCTACCGCTTCCCTCCCATATTTCAAAGTGATACATAACAGCCTTTCTTTTTGCTGGCATTATTTAGATGCCATCTCCCGCAATTATAGTCATCTTATCTCCTTTGAATTCACCAAAATTACCCCTTTTCTCTGTATCGATGCCACGACTACATGGCAGACATTATTGGTAAGCTTTGAGCAATGTTTTTTTTAAGTGACATCTGTTCACATAGACTAGTGTTCCTACTGACTGACTCATTTGGTGGGAGCATGTGCAATGCCAGTGTGAATGGGGAGGGTGGGTGCTCAAAGAGGAAAGCAGGCAGAATGTTTTTTAGTGTTTTAGATTAGGAACAGGACTAGTTCATTTCCTCAGACATGTTGTTGTTGTTAGGTGCCATCGTGTCATATCCAACTCATAGTGACCCTTACAGGGTTTTCAATGATGAGTATTTCGGGATTGCCTTGGGAGTGGGTTACCACATCCTTCTCCCATTTTTGCGGTGCTGAGAATCAAACCCAGGACCTCAGAGGCTGCAGAGTGGGCACTCCACCTATTGAGCTAAATCCCAGCCCCAATCCCTGGAGAAAGACATCATGTTTGGGAGAGTGGCGGGTTAGCAAAAAAAAAGGAAAACCCTCCACCAGATGGATTGACACAGTGTCTGCAACAATGGGCTTAAACATAAATAAGATCATGTGCCTGGCACAGAATTGGGAAGTGTTTCGATCTGCTGTACACAGGGTTGCTATGAGTCGGACTTGCCTCCATGGCACCTAACAACTATAACAAGAAGAAGCTCCTGAGACCTGCTACTTCTCAGAAGCATGTAATTGGCTTGGGGATTCGCATCCACATTTTTCTGGCCTCCAACAGCTGCAGGTGCCTCAGTGCATCTCTCCTGGTGCGCTCTTTCAGTGACTATCTTTGAGACAGCTCTGCGATTCTGTCTGTGTACCTTCCTGTATTCAGTCTGCATGCACACAGCTGCAGTGGCCTTCCTCTCCTTGGAACCCATCCTCACCTGACATCGAGAAGTCAGAGAAGGATGTGGGTCACTGGCAGGGTCCACTGGTGTGGTACTCAGTCTATTTACTAAGGATCTACCATGTGGCAGGCCTTGGGGACAGGAGGAGAACTCCCTTCCAGACTATGGGATTATTGTGCTCTGGTGGACAGTGCTTATCAGACATGAAGTGGCTTCCAGGCTAAGGAAAGTGAGATGAAGGGGAGGCTGGGGTGGCAGCCTCTCCTGTTGGAAGGTGGTACCTCTCTGACCTTTAGGAGTAAAAGGTTCTCCAAAGCAGGGATTAGAGGCTAAGCCATCAACACAGAACAATGGTTGTCACCCAGGGCCACCTTATACCTCTCCAAAGGACATTTAACAACTTCTGGAGACATTTTTGTTTGTCATAACTTGGGCAGGATGGGAGGGAAGTTTCTGCTAGTGTCTAGTGAATAGAGGCCAAGTGTGTAGCTAAACATCCTCCAATGCACAAGGCAACCCCCCACAACCAAGAATTATCTGGCCCCACACTCAATGGTGCTGAGGTGGAAAATCCACAAGCCTGAGTCCATGAAGCCTGTGCTTGGCAACCTAAGCTGCAAATCATTCCTCCCTGCATCTTCTCTAGGCCAAGAGTTCACACTCATCAAGTTGGAATTAGTTAGTGGAAATCTGCAAACCTTAAAGACCCTGTACAAATGTTGCTTCCTCTGTGATGGGTGCTCTAGGTAGAGTGCCTCCTCCTGGCGGCTTTAGCAGCTCACACCTAGAGATGGGTGGTTAATCACGTGATGGAAGAGGTAACTCCAGAACAGGATAGTGAAGCAACTGAGAGGCTAACAACTACCAGGAGCCACTACCACCTGTGAACTGGAAAGACAAAGAAAAGGGGAAGTGTCCCTGGAGCCCACAGGCCAGCTGGAGCTGGAGCCACAAACAAGATGCCACGGTCCCTGGAGTCACTGCAGGAGGCAGAAGCAGATGGAATAAGGCGCCTCAGCTTCTCCCTTCCTCCTGCCCACCAATCTCCCCCCAGTGCTTCCCACTGGCTAAATCTAAGTGAAAGTTCACTGACAGGGGAACTTGGGAGACGCATTCTGTGGAAGTCAGGAGAAAGAAGAAGAGCAGATGTAAGGGCAAAGATGCCCAAGACCAGTATAGCACCCAATATACTTTGATATTTTGTTTGTTTATTTGCTTGGGGATTTTTGTTTGGTTGGTGTTTTGTTGTTGTTGTTGTTTTGGAGAGTTTTTGAAGGTTTGATACAGGGTCTTCCTATATAACCCAGGCAGGCCTGGAACTCGTGATCCTCCTCCCTCTGCCTCCTGAGGTCCCAGGCCCAGTGTACTTTGGGTACACCTTTTCTGTGGCTCTGGTCATGTTGTCTCATTATTCCTCATTTATATCTGATTCCCTATCCTTACTCTCTTCCTACTGGATAGAATGCAGATGTGATGGTAGAAGCTGGCAAAACCACTTTGGACCATAAGATTCAAAATAAAGTTTGAGGAGGCAGAGCATCAGGACAGAAGGAGCCTTGGTTCTTCATAACTATGGAGTTGTGCTACTAACCTAGACACGGCCATGAAAGAGAAACGAATGTGTGCTTTGACTAATCCATCCCCATTGTTACTTTGGATCTCTCTTTGCACAACAGATTGAAGCAAAATCTTAAATAACACAAGCCCCTTTCCTTCTGAGTCTCCATGGCTAAAGCATATTAAAACTTTTCTTCCATTCATTCATTCATTCACAGTCTGGAAACTAACAAGAGCAGAGACAGTGCTGTGGCAGCATCTTGTTTTGCGGATATCTTTTTGACATGTAAAAAATTTTCAGCACTCCTCAAATTACCTTGCTTGTTATTGTTAGGTGCCATCAAGTTGGATCTACCTCATAGCAACCCTGTGTATAGCAGAACAAAACATTCCCCAACACTGTGCCATGGCAGGCACTATGTCAGTGCTTCTCTGCTATTCATAGGGTTTTCAATGACAGATTGTTTCAGGAGTGGGCTACCAGGTCCTTCTCCCTAGCCTACAGCACCTGGTATTCCCAGGCAGTCTCCCATCCAAGTACTAGCCAGACCAACCCTGTTTAGCTTCCAAAATCAGGCAGGATCATATGCTAGCATGCTGTGGCGGCAGACATACCTTGCTTGAGTAGGTATTTAATTTGTTATCCCTGCATTAAAAATAAAATGTCAATTGGTAATAAATATTATCAGTAGAGATAGAGAAAATATACAAAGTGACAAGTTGAGTCCCTAAGAAGAGTGCTTCTCCAAGTGTAGGATGGCAGCAGGATTGCCTGGAGAACTTGTTAGAGCACAGGATCCTGGACCCCAGACTTGGAGATTCTGATTCAGTGCACTTGGGCCAGGGTCTGAGACCTGGCCTTCCTCACAAGTTCCCAAGGGTTGCTGACACTGCTGGTCCAGGGCCTGTGTTTCAGTAACATTGCTTTAGAATGTGATCCCACACGATGGAGAAAAGTCCATGTAAACTTTCCACTGTCTTAGAAATGGATGGGAGGCCCATCTATTTATGTATTTATTTATTTAGAGGTACTTGGGGGTTGGACCCAGGGCCTTGCACATACTTTTGCAAGTGCTCTACACTGGGCTGCTCCCCCAGCCCATTTTTATTTTTATTTTGAGTCAAAGTCTCGCTAAGCTGCGCAGACTACCTCTGGCCTTGAACTCATGATCCTCCTGCCTCTACCTCCTGAGTCACTGGGATGACGAGTGTGCATCACTGTGCCCAGCCTGACGTGGACCTCTTAAAATCCCATAAGTGAAACACATAAAAAGCTGAGGATATCCACCTTCCTTCAGTATATGGTTTGGGTAAAGGACCCAGGTGATTAGGTGGAAGAGGAATTTGCACACATACAAAAATCCTGGGGCACCATGGGGGTGACTGCCAGTCTGTGGCCAGTTTATACACAGTTCTGCGAGCCACCTCAGTCAGAGTGAAAATGGCGCACTCAGAACAATCACTGAAGTGGCCTATTCTAAGCAAAGCCTTCTGAGCCACAGGTGGATTTGAGAGACTTGGGGAGACTTTCCACTTCCCAGCTGTCACAAATAAGCATACAATGAAGGTTCAAAAAAAAAAAAGTGTGCTTGCTATTCAAGCACAATTTCAATGCAAGTCTCCTAGCTTATCACCTCCCTCCAACTCAATTACTACCCCTGAGTACTTCCTAAACAGAAATACTGGTGTTGCCAAGGAGCGTGGGTTAAAATCCAGGCCTAGTGATCTAATCCATTTCTGTGAAGTGTGTCTGAGATTTCACATAGACAGCAGGGCAGAATAAATGATTTCACAGTGATGGAAATAAATTATTAGCTGTCTAAACATAGACACCAAATTTAGATATTGGCAGAACTTAGCATTAAGACTTGCTTCCTCCTCCTTTTTCCTGTTTTTTTTCTCCTTTCTCCTTTATTTCTCTTCCTCTGCCTATCTCTAACTCCCACTCCCTCACCTCTAGCCCTTCGAACAATCTGTGAGCTTTTTAGCACTACTTCATCCTGAGAAGCTCCCCCTGTGCTCTACTAAGTGAGCAGAACCACAGAGACACTCACAGGCAGCACCTTCCATTTAAATCCTCTTTTAACACTTTTCCTTTAATTAGCCTGATTGACTATAAGGGCTGGTCATTTGGACACCACTGTTCCATGTCCAAATGACCCAATCAGGGGATTCAGACCAATACTGGCTTCTCTGTCTGTTCCATAGATGTGGTGGGTTGATTGCAATTTTGTTATCAATTCCAACACTGAGTGTCCACAATGCTGAGTTTACATATAATGTGTGAATGCTGACCATTTTTCTTCAACTTCCCCCAAAGCTGTATAAATTATGTATTTCAAGAGTTTTCATGCCCTGACTCAACTCCCATCAAAAACAAATTCATTCAGGAAAACCTGGTCCTTACGTTGGAATTCTGAGATTCTGAAGTCTCTCCTTTTTTTGCTTTACAAACTTTCAAACATACAGTTGTGTTTCTGGGCCCAAAGTTCTATCTGAATTCTACCTCTGGCCTGCTCCATTTCTTGCAATGGTAGGGCAGGGGGACCCTGTTCTAGGATGATGTCAACTGAGAAGGAAAGACAGCCCTTCCCTGGGAGACTGTATACAATCACCTAAGGTGTAACAAGCAGAACAAGACCTGATGTTTTGTCCCTGCCATTTCCCATCAGCCACACAGGAGTATATTGAACACACTGGGGAGAAAGGCTCATGAATATGTTCTCGAATAGCCCCTCTGTCTCTCTGTGTGGAATGTGAGTAGTGTCAGAGTCAGGTGGGAACTGGAATTGAGCCCTTTTGTGGCCAAGGTTAATATTTTAGAATCTTTCTGATGAATATCAAGTCCTAAATCTCCTGTGAGAAAGACAGCCAGCATGGATCTCCTAGCCAAGATCACTTTTTTGGACCTGATTTTGCTATTTATTTTTTAAACCAGAGTGAAGGCATGTTAAAGAATTAAGAACCCAACAAGAATAGATAAATGGGACCACATCAAATTAAGAAGATTCTGCACAGCAAAAGAAACAATTAACAGAATCAAGGAAACCGCCACAGAATGGGAAAAAATCTTCGCATTTTATACATCTGACAAAGGTCTAATTACTAGAATTTATAAGGAACTCAAGAAAAAAAAACCCAAAAACCAAACAACCCAATACACAAATGTGCAAAGGAACTGAGTAGACAGTTCTCAAATGAAGAGGTCCATAAAGCCATGAAATACATGAAAAAGTGCTCAATATCCCTAGCCATTAGGGAAATGCAAATCAAAACAACGCTGAGATTTCACCTTACACCAGTAAGAATGGCCAAGATCAACAAAA
>VMDO01010119.1:0-73341 GCA_007922755.1 Pedetes capensis
CCTACTTCACATCAAGGGAAATAAATTTTTACTTTAAGTATTTTTTTTGTGCTTGATTTTTATAATTAATACACATCTTACTACCCAACTATATCACTACCACTGGGAATAACTTATTGAAAATGCCTATGTAATATCTGTATCTATCTACCTGTATATTTATGCTTTATGAGAGGGAACCAACTGGATGGCACATAACAGTAACAACAATAATTTATTTAATTACCTAATGTCAGTTATTCAGGACTAAGTCCCCAGTTTTCAAAGTACAGTGTCAATCAACTTTCATTTCATCAAATCATTCAAATAAATTTGTCTAACAGATATTGCCTAAGCCATCAGAAGGATGTAGCTTTCCATTCCCAAAGCAATCCCAAAACAACGATGCATTGAAATTTCCAGGTGAGATGCTATTAGTCAGACCCGATTCCATGGCACCTAACATGAATAACACCTATCAAAAACTGAGAGATGTGTGATATTGTCCACTCATTGATATAATTAACCTAAATATTTCAAAGAATAATTATAGTATTATAGAGATGAAATTTATATAGCATTAAAAAACATTTTAAAATGAGTGATTCAGTAGCATTTACTTCATTCATAATGTTATACAACTATCACCTGTAGTTCCAAAGTATTTTCATCATCTCAAAAGAAAAATACATGTCCTTTAAGCAACAACTTGACATTTCACCACTATCCTCACTCAGCATGAAGAATTATCAATCTGGTTTCTGTCCATAAACCTTCACCTATTCTCAATGTTTCATATAAGTCAACTGATTATTCTAATAATTCAGGGAAACATTTTGTAACTGTACAGTGTGATCTTAATGCAACAGCTGAAGAAAAGTTGGCAAAAATCTAGTATACAAAATTTGTGAGATACTTATACTTGCTTCCAATACTTGCCCAATACTTATACTTGCCCTTTAAAATTTGTAAAATATTAAATATTGCTTGATTCCATTCTAATCTATTATTTTTCTCACTCTGAGAGATTAAGTAACTGGTCAGATATTATTCCTCTAAAAAGTAATATATTCAGGGCATTAATCACCATATAACATTCTTTCACAACACAGATCCTGACATTTTAATATACTATTTTCGTGTTTTTATGGAGCTTATACCTAGGCACATCAGGCATTATGAGAATATAAGATTTCTATAATTGATTGACACATTTGCATATACTATTGAACAATAAAGTTCTACAAATAATTGAAAAAGCTTAGTTCATTATATATAATTTGAGTCAATCTAGTCTTTTCACCTCAGTTAATGGCAATTCCGCCATTCCTGTTGTTCAAGCAAAACAAGTTACACTAGTCCTTAATTTGCTCTTTAATTCCTTATCATCATCATTCATTTCCATCCTATTAAGAACCTTGACCCTAATCCCAAATGTGTTTTCAGTACCTAACCACTTCTCATCTTCTTCATTGATATCATAGTGATGTCAGATGCTACCTTTCTCTTGGATCTTTCTAATATCTCCAATCTCCCAATAGGTCTTTCTCTTCACATCTTGTCCACAATGAGTGTATTCCTGGGGTTGTTGTTGTTGGGTGCCATCGAGTTGTGTCTGACTCAAAGTGACCCTCACAGGGTTTTCAATGGCAGATTGTTTCAGGATTGCCTTGGAAGTGGATTGTCATGACCTTCTCCCATTTTTTGTGGTGCTGGGAATCGAACTTGGGACCTCAGAGACTGCAGAGCAGCACTCTACCAACTGAGCTAAATCCCAGCCCATTCCTGGGGTAGCTGAACAAATTTATCTTTTAAAACCCTAATCTGAATCATATTTTTCCTCTCTTCAGTATCTACAACATCTTCTCATCTCACTTAGAAGAAAAAGTGCAAAGCCTTAGCATGACCAGAAAAGATCCACATAAACTGGACCCAGTACCCTGTGTACACACAAACACACAGACACATTGCCAAATTAATCTCCCTCTATCTTTTAATCCTGTGTACCAATCACCACTCCTCTTCTTCCTTCTTAAATGAACCAAAGCACATTTCTGTATTAAAACTTTTTGACTTTCCCCCTCCTCCTCCTCCTCCTCCTCCTCCTCCTCCTCCTTCAAATTTTCTCCTCCTTTGCTCTATGCATTGCTAGGTTCTTTCCATTCCTCAATCTCTGGAAATCTTAATTCATCAGTATGGTTTTATTCAACCACTCTACTTAACATAGAAATAAATGATTTAGTTTGAGTATTCTGGAAGAGTGTTCAGTGAACAATCTACATAAAAGGACTTTTTAAACTTCAGTCCTTTGCAGAATGATGGATTTTCAATATAAAATGGAAGTTTTATGGTAACATTAAAATTGCTATAGAAGTTTCCAAGTACTTCCATTTTGTACTTACATAAGTACTCTAGCACCACACAGTTATCTAGTACAGTACTGTGTCTCAGAAACTTGTACATGTGCATTAGTTAGGGGTCATTTTAAAGTACAGATTCTATTTTTGTAGACATATGATGAGGCAAGAGATTCTACATTTCTAACAAGTTCCTTTTTTGTGCTTGGAGTAGGAGTGCCTGGAAAGCAGAGATTGAAGCAAAGATTAATGTGTCAACATTTTATTTGGAGCTCTAAGCCTACGGAGTTTAATTAGAAATAGATGAAAGTGGAGGTAGCAAGAAATAAAGAGAAAAGGCAAGCAGAAAAAAATATATATATATATTTTAAAATTTTCTTACTGCAGTACTAGGGAATTGGTTGTAGGGCATCACACATACTAGGCAAGTGCTCCACCTCTAAGCGTCACTCCTAGATACCCTTCTTTTAGTTAATTAACTAATTAATCAATTCATTTTTTAGACAGGGTTTTTCTAAGCTGTGCAGACTATTTCTTGCCTGGAATCTGATATCCTGCAATCTTACCCTCCCTGGTTGCTGGGATTATAGATGTCTACCACTGCTCCTGACTGAAATATAATTATTTAGGACCTTAATTGGAAGTAGTTAAAAGTGCTGATATAAGTCATGTCTGATGTTACTTCACAAGGCATAAAAATTTTTTTGTGAAAGATTACATTGATAAAGTTAATCTTCAGAGAGAGAAAAAGAGAGAGATGGGGGAGGGGAGATGAGAAGACGGGATTGTCCTCAAAGCTTGTCAGTTCTCATAACATGGAGAGCTGCTTCCTTCATGCTTTTGAATATAACCACCTGGCCTTTCAGCAGCCTCAGAAATCTATAGATACTCTACCTCTTGGTAGGATATTTCAGTCAAGTCCAAAAATGCAGAGAACAATCTAAAGCAGGCAAGGTACTGACTAAGGAAAATAAAACAGAGAGAGATGATATCTAAAATTACAGAGATGGTGCTAAGCCTCAAGTTGCATGCCTGTAATCACACAGACTCTGGAGGCTAAAGCAGGATGGGGAATTCTAGGGCACAAACAGCCTCTGCAATTTGTTAAGACTCTCATTCAATGATGAGATTGATTATAATAATAACAAATTGAATAAAATGAAAAAGAAAACAGAGATGGTATCTACCAACCTCAATATTTTGGCTAAGATTTGTACCAACAAATTATTTAGCCCACTTCTAAACTGTACTTATTTTCCTCTATAATCTCCAACTCCATCTGGATAATATATTTTGATATACATATATAACATATATACAATATATATATATATAATATATTATATATAATCATATACAATTGTTCTTAATGTTCTCTTCTATTGTTCCAATGTATGTAATTGAAGACAAAGACTAGCTTTGTTATGGATCCAAAGAAAAATGGTTAACAAGAAAAGTAGTTGTTAAATAATTATAAGCCAAATAAATGAATATGTCAATGAAAAAAAAAATGCACCTACCCACGTAAAGAGCTTGCAGGCAAAAAGAAACAGTTCAAATGACTGAATTTTAATTTTCCTTATAAAAATTTTCCCTCCCTATGGTGAGTTATTTTATTGTGCCAATTCTTTAAGTCAAGGAGTTACCAGGAAACTGGCCTGGCAGAAGCTTTGAGATTACCATTTCATTAGCATTGCAGTTTAAGTAACCAAAGCCAAAAATTAGCAGGGCTTCTGTTTGGAACAATTTGTAACAAATTAAGGAATTTTTCAGAAAATAATGCTTCCGAGAGTAAGAGAGTAAGAGAAAGTGTAAAATTTGGTATAAGGCACTTATTTTATTGTATCCTGAACATATTTTCCTGTAATTTAAAATGTTTTCAATTTCAACTGTGTTCAATACTATCACTATATAGTTCACTATTTTTAATGTCCTTTATTGCAAATGGGAACAATTTTATTAATTTCAGATGTAGTTTAAAATCATACTACAACTTCACAACTATAACTTTGTCTTGAGATGATTTTAAGGTACCTTGTTAGGTATTTTAAAGTAACAAGATAAATTAATATTTCTTAGTGTATCTAACATATCTAACATCAAAGCCTTGTGACAGCATGCCAGTAAATATCATTTTCATTTTGGATTATAGTATATATTCATTAGTTATTTCACCTATAGCATTGTTTTTCTCAGTGGAAACAGTGTCTTCTGTTTTTTGTCTTCTGTTTTCTGTTTTTATGTTTATATCATACTCTTAACAGATTCAAAATGGATTTTACTGTTTCAATATTTAGAATACTTATAAAATCATAGATCTTATTTCTACACCTTACAATCCTCTTAATAACAGCAAGTATATTCATTTTATTTTGGATGATTTCTGTGCAGTTTTTTGAACTGCAATATTTTTGTCCACTATTTTTGACAAATATATTCTGTTCCTCTTCTCGTAGAGGATTTCAATTATGTCTATACTAGGCTATTTGAAATTGTTCCACAGCTTTCTGATGCTCTGTTCACTTAGGTTTTTTTTCTTCTTCACTCTACATTTCATTTTGTGTAGATGTCTTTACTATGCTCTCAAGATCACTAGTCTTTTCATCTACATTATCACTTTTTTCTCTTGTTAATATTATCCAATGTATTTTTTATTTCATAAATTACATTTTTATCTCCGATAATTTGGTCAGATGTTGTTAAGAATGTTCTCTTTTGCTAGTATAGCATGCTTTCATCTACTTTATGGAAATGTCAAATATCGTTATAATAACTATTAAAATAATTATTTACAAATTATATAATTTCTGTGTCAGTTTTGATTAATTTTCACCTGTGTGTAAGTCACACTTTCCTACTTACTTATATGTCATTTTCCATTGATTGGCAGGTATTAAAACATCTATGCTTTGACATAGTGGGTGTTTTTATATTGCTTTAAGTACTTTTAACTTTTTCCAAGTAAGCTAAGTTACTTGGAAACAATATAATCTTTTCAATCATTATTCAGAATTCTTGGATCAACAAGCTAAGAGTAGTTTTAGTTGTATTATTTTGTCCACTAACAAGGTGATAGGTCCCTGAGTATACTATCTCTTATCTCACATATTACAAGTTGTTTTCTACCTTTGCTAGTTGTACAAGTCCTACTCCAAGCCACATGAGCTCTGGGCATTATTGCAGCCTCTTTTTGGTGTATCCCATCAACACTCTGTCCATGCCTGGAGCACACATATTCATAGACAATTGCTGAAAAGTGTTCGCTTGATTTCTAAAGGAATATGCTCTGCAGATCTCTTGAACTTGCATTTGGCACAAAAATCTCTGCTCCATGCAGTTCTCTCTCCTCACTTCACAAGACTTGCTCTATGAACTATCTGGTTGCCTTTTTCATTTGAAAATCTTATCTTTGTCTTCTGCTTGAATTGTCCCTTCTCTTTCTGGGGCCTGGGGAATGATCTTCAGGCAGCAAACTGGGGAAACTGCAGGGATAACCCTTGATTGTTTTCATTCTTTCATGATCACCTTTCAGTGTTGCCTATTGTCAGAGGTCTAGAATCCACTTTTTTCATATATTTCATTCATTTGTTGATAAGTTCAAAAATGAAGATTAAATCTACTCCTTGTTGATTTGTCATGGACTGAAAGGAAGTCTGAAATGTGATAACATTTAAACTTGTAAAGGAATGGATGTTTAAATTTACTTTGAAACAATGGTTCATTAAAGTTTCTGTACCAATGAAGTTTCTCTTCGTTTTCTGTTAATTAAAACAAAAATATTATATGTGTTAAAAACGTTGATTCCTTTACCAGAAGGAGAAGGTATTTAGCCTCAGGCATGTAACAGGTATGGAAGGATTTTTCAGTGCAGTTTGTGTGGAGGTAAATGTTCTTAGCTCAATCTATATGAGGGAGTCTGCAAATACCCTGCAGCAGCTCTACCAGTTTAAGAATACCCTGAATCAAATTATTCTTTAATTTTGATAAAAAATGTGCAGACACAGCAAAGACTGTTATAACATTTATTATACTAGCTGGGTTGTTAGTGGAGACATTTTACTCTAGTTATTTATAACAACTGTAGCTTGGTAACAGATTACCCATATTCAAATTGCTTCCTCTAATAATTCCATTTATAAGTAACCACCAGAGGTGTTGTGTTCTTCTAGGCAGCTATCAGATCTGTTTTCCTCTTTCTTTCCTCTTCCTCGTTCTTTCTTTCTTATTGTCATAAAGTAAATCATATTGTTTTACCTTCTTGCTGAAACTCATTTAAGACCTTCTCATCTTACTTAGAAAAGAATGCAAAATATTGAGAGACTAATGACCCCTCATTGTCTTCCTGGTTATTTCAAACAGATATTCTTGGTTATACTTTTTTTTTATACCTTCTTTCTAAGTAACTAAGTGCATTGTTTGTTATTTTATCTCTCTTTCTTTATTAACTATACTTGTCTATATTCTAAACTTATAATTGCCTTAGATTTTTTGGTGTAAATCTTTGGTTTTTTGACATCTTTCTGTAAATTTTATCATGCCACTTCAGGTATAATATGGACTTCTAACAGTACTGTATTTCCCCTTCTCTTTTTCCAAATTTGTTGCTATTTTTGAAGGAAGTATTTCAGTAAAAAGTAAAAAGTTTCCAGATAGAAACCTTGATCTACACAAGAAAATAGAGAGCATTAGGCGTCAGCAGGTTTAGGGGTGGCTGTAACCCTGTGTTACCACCTGCCCTTGAAGATTCCCCTTCTCAGGATCTCCACTCAGGAGAGATGTTGGATCCTTTGCTCCATCGCAAAAATAATTTTAGGATGAGCTAGTAAGAGAGTGAAGCAGCTTGAAGTTCTTTATGTAAAGGAAAGGGATAATGCATGCTTCAGAGTGAGCACCCACAGAAGGAAGCCCAGGCCTAGAGTGCTAGCAGCAGGCAAGTTCTTCCCCAGCTAGAATTACCTGCCCTCGCTGGCAGCAGATACCTCTGTTTGTCTATGTTTCCCCATATAAAAGAAATCATGTGAGATATAGAATTTATAGTATAGAATATGTTGTTGTTGTTGTTAGATGCCATGGAGCCTTATCCCACTTATAGCAACCCCACATACAATAGAACAAAACATCCGCCGACACTCTTCCAGGCATATGATCTTTTTTGTTGTTGTTTAAGCCCATTGTTGTGGCCACTATATCAATCCATCTATTAAAAGTCTTCCTTTTTATTCTTGACCCACCACTCTCCCAAACATGATCTTCTCCAGAGATTGGTCCCTCTTGACAATATGTCCTAAATATGTAAAATGCAGTAGAAGAAGTATATAATATAGGCTATTCTATATATATTATAAAGAGAATTCACCTTTGAGTTAAGAAGGTGGCAGGAATAAAGGACTACTGTTGCACAGAGCAGAGGTCACATTTTGTTTTACAGTGAGGCATGAGCCTTCAGAGGAAGGAAATAAGCATTTTACATCTAGGGCTGGTACCCAAAGAGGTTAATGGATTCCCAGTGTGTTCACAGGACTAGAATCAAAGACTGTCATTTCAAAAGGATAGAAATCCAGGCAGCTACACGTCTTGATTAGAGAGAAGGACCTGGCAGTCCACTGGAAACAATCCGCCATTGAAAACCCTATGAATAGGAGAGAAGCACTGACATAATGCAGGCATGGCACAGTGTGGGAGACTGTTTTGTTCTGCTGTACATAGGGTTTTTATGAGTCAGACACAACTTGACAACACCTAACAACAACATAGGTCTTGATAAGAGAGAAGAATCCAGTAAACAATGACCTTTTCCTTTCCTCGGAGGTGGTGAATGTATTACACAGCCTTATCATCCTTCCTAGATGAATGTAGAAGTTAGGAGTGAACACAATTCTGTTTCCTTTTAGCAAGTGTGCTGTTTGTAAGGGTATAATCTATCAGAGATGCACTGACCACCATACCAAGCCTTTGTTCCATAGGAGGTTTACACTAATATTCATATTACATGCGCACAGGTGGCCTTGATATAAATGGCTAGGTTGGAAGAAGGCTGGCTGCAGGGTCCTCTAATCTCTTTCTTCCTATTCTTCTCTAACATTGTTGTTGTTAGGTGCTGTTGAATCAGTATTTGACTCATAGCAACCCTACATACAACAGGCAAAACACTATTGTCAGTGCTTCTCTGCTGTTCATTGGGTTTTCAATTGCTGATTGATTTTGGGAGTGGGTTGCCAGGTCCTTCTCCCAAGCCTACAGCAGCTGGTATTCCCAGGCAGTTTCCCATCCAAGTACTAACCAGGTCCAACCCTGCTTAGCTTCGGAGATCTGACCAGATGGATGTCACAGGGCCACCGCTGCAGGCTCACATTAGGTACCATGACTTGTTGTTGTTGTTGTTGTTAGGTGCCGTCGAGTCGGTATCCGACTCATAGCGACCCTCATAGGGTTTTCAATGGCCGACTGTTTCAGGATTGCCTTAGGAGTGGATTGCCAGGCACTTCTCCCATTTTTGTGGTGCTGGGAATTGAACTCAGGACCTCAGAGACTGCAGCGCAGTGCTCTACCCACTGAGCTAAATCCCTTAGAGGTATTTTTATTAAAAATTATTTTAAAGATAATTATTTAAGCAAAACTAAAAACAATGTTGGGGCTGGGATTTATCTCAGTGGATAGAGTGCTGCACTGCAGTCTCTGAGGTCCCGAGTTCAATTCCCAGCACCGCAAAAATGGGAGAAGGGCCTGGCAATCCACTCCGAAGGCAATCCCGAAATAGTCAGCCATTGAAAACCCTATGAGGGTCGCTATGAGTCGGATACCGACTCGACAGCACCTAACAACAACAACAGCAAAAACAACGTTGTAGGGATGAGGCATAGAGAGGAAGGGAAGACACATGACTCTGTTTGGCTTGAGACTTATCTAGCCCACCTGGAGTGTGATGCACACCTGGGGTGTGGGGTGGAATCTGCAGGACTGCGACCCTGAGAAACCCTGGGTCTGAGCCTATCTGTCTCACCTCCAGTACTAAGGCACACAGGGAATAAAAGAAGGCTGATGAGGCATGCCCGTCCTGGCCTAGAGGTTAGAAGACAAGATGCCACTTCCCCAGGGTCTCCTGGGCAAGGCCTTGGAGGGTTTCCCTCCACCTCATCCTTCCCCATAGCTGGAAGGGGCACTGAACAATGCCACATAGAGGGTCAGGAGAGAATATGTAAGCAACTGCATATAAGGCTGAGCCGCTAAATAAAATGTGAGTTCATTCCCTGAAACACTCCAGGAGTGGCTGTATCTCCCTTGCACTTACCACCGGTGGTCGTGTGGGGTTCCAACCCTGAGCTGAGAGGACCCACACAATGTCATGCCATTCTTTATCATCTCACTCCGTGTACATGTCGGGTGATAATTCCATTGCATAATACACTTGTTGTTAGGTGCCCTCAAGTCGGTATCCAACTCATAACGACCCCACATACAACAGGGGAAACACTATTGTCAGTGCTTCTCTGCTGTTCATAGTGTTTTCAATGGCAGATTGATTTTTGAGAGTGGATTGCTGGTTCCATCTCCCAAGCCTACAGTGCCTGGTGTTCCCAGGAAGTCTCGGATTCAAGTACGAACCAGGCCCAACCCTGCTTAGCTTCCGGGATCTGGCGGGATCAGATGCCACAGGGCTATGGCTGCAGGCCATAATATGCTAGGAATGTCCTATTAGGCCTAGTTAGACTGTTTTTTCTGCCTGCAGACACAAGATTTGCATTTCATACATATGTATTTCTTGAAGTTTGTTCTTGTTCACATTTTCTTTCTGAAATCTCAGCCTAAATTTCATCTCTCCATTATACTTCCCAGAATAACTCATTTAACCAACACTCTCACCCAGTATTCTTTACTTCTATATTTTCCTCAATAACCTATTCTACCATTTGAAATTCTATATTTGTTTGGTCTTACTTTTAAAAATATGTCTCTCCTTTAGTTCTATAAATTCCATAAAAATTGGAAACATAGTTACTGTTTTCCTAATTTTTTCCCCCAGAAACCAAACCATATCTGTAATTGGATCATTGAAGAAGTATACAGGGTAAACAGTACTTACTCTGAAAATACTTCCTTATTAAATTATTTTTCCTATTGAAAGTGTCTTACAAAAGCTCTGGAAAGTAATTTTCAAGTTTTCTCTACATCATTGTTGCTCTTAGATGCTGTTGAGTCAGGTCCAAATCATGGTGACCCTCACAGGATTTTCAGTGGCTGATTGTTTTTGATATTACTTAGGGAGTGGATTGCCAGGCCCTTCTCCTGTTTTTGTGGTGCTAGGTATCAAACTCAGGGCTTCAGAGAGTGCAGAACAGTGGTCTATCAACTAAGCTAAACCCTAGGCCTCTCTACATAATACAATGGCTCATGCAAAGTTATTTAGATTCTCCTTATTTTGTGTTGTATTCTATCTACAAAACAGCCACTATAAAGTAGGTCAACACATTTTACTTTTTTCTAACATGTTAGAACCTAGAAAAAATACATCATATCATTTTTTAAATATCCCTTCTGCTTCTGTGATGTGACCCTGTCAACTTTCCTCACTGTTTCACCACTTAAAATTATTTCTTGGTCTGTTGCCAAAGGAAACACCACAGGGATTTATACTAGCAGCTTCTTTAAAAATATATATATACAGAACATTTTCAAAAATAAGTTGTACCTTGGAGCAATTCAAATCATTTTGTCACTTGCAATGAAAAGTCCATGTGCTGATATGCCATTATACATACTTTTAGGATTGATAATAGGTAGGTTTTGACAATCAGCTGACTAATGAATCTACACAAAAGAGTATGAATGGACATCACACGACATAGTACCAACTCAATGTGGTTCTTCAGTCAGTCATTGCAGATGTTCATATACATACAACATAAAAACTACAGCATAGAAAAAGTGGAATAGAATGCTCGTCAAAACATAAAAAGAAGAGCAATTTCTAAGTTTATATTTCTCTCTAGATAATTTTCTATACTTAGTATTTCATAGCATATAGATTTTTATACACATATAAATATATATTTGTTCAATTTATATTTCATAAAACAATTACCTTTAGGATTGTAATAGCAGATGATGATTGGTCACAATGAGATTGTTCTAGTTAACAGACAATAAAATTAGCATATAATGAAGGTCACTCTCAATGATATCATGGCCCATATGAGAAAATCAGAAACAACTGAATTCTGTTGGCTGACCCACCACCTGACAGTTTCTTCAAAGGAGACTGTATTATTGGGTTTTGAAAATATTCTCTTTCATCACCTACCATTTCTGTGAAAAATATATCTACCCCAAAAGAATTAGTCTAAATTGATGTTTAATTAGTGTTTTCATAAAACATGTCATCTGGGAACCATGTTTTAATTAAATAATGACCTAAATTATCAATAAAATTGAAATTTGGAAGCCTGGCAAAAATTAGGACTAAATGCAAACTTTTACAAAAGAGCAAAAGTCATAATGAAAATGGACTTTCCCTTGATAAGACATATATTATTTATACATTTTTAAATTCTATTGGAAATACACCAGTTATATGTGTGTGTGTTAGGTGCCGTGGAGTCGGTATCTGACTCATAGCCAGCCTATTCACAACAGGTGAAACACTATTGTCAGTACTTCTCTGCTACTCATAGGGTTTTCAATGGCTGACTAATTTTGGGAGGGGGTTGCCAGGTCCTTTTCCCATGCCTACAGTATCCGGTGTTCCCAGGCAGTCTCTCATCCAAGCACTAACCAGGATTGATCCTGCTTAGCTTCGGAGATCTGACGGGATTGGATAACACAGGGCAACACCTGAAGGCACATCAATATGCCACAAGAATTTACCCAATTGTTAAGGTAAGTTTGAATTCTTTCAGCTTTTACAAGCATAGAAGACAAGCAAAGGACAGAATTTTTCGAGAATTAATAAAAATATGTTAATGTAGCAAATAAAAATCAAATTATGCTTATTTAATATGAATTTACCAATATCATTGGTAACATATTTCATAAAATTTTATCAAGGCCATCCACATGCTTATTTATTTACTTTTCTGTCAACTTCTTAATGTGGTTGTCAAGATATTGATGATTCTCAGAATTTTAAGAACTGTGGTCTTGACAAATTCTCACCTTTCCTGTAGAGAGCATAAAGACAATTTTTATCATTCCTTACTGCTGCTATGCATTCTTTGAGGACCCAGTTTTGATCCCCAGCATGGCAGAAATGAGAGAAAGATGAGGCAATCCACTCTCTGCAGCAATCCCAAAACAATCAGCCATTGAAAACCTTATGAGGAGCTTGGTGTGGTGGTACATGCCTGTAATCCCAGAGACTTGGGAGGAAGAGGCAGGAGGATAGCAAGTTGGAGACCAGAGGTAGTCTGCGTAATTTAGAGAGACCCTGTCTCAAAAAGTAGAAAAATGGGCTAGGGGTTCAGCTCAGGGGTACAGCACTTGCAAAGCATGCAAGCATGAGGCCTTGGGTTCAACCCCCAGTATGCAAAAAAATAAAAAATTAAAAAGGGCAAACCTTATGAGGTTCACCATGAATTGCTCCCTACTCTGTGGCATCTAACAACAAGAAAAGTGTGACCCAAGTTAACCTCATTTGCATATTTTGAAAGTTATAGGGTTCTTGAGGCAATTGTCTTTCTTATGTATTCTTCAATAATAAATTTCTAAAACAGATTTCAAAGCCCTGGAAAGATGTAATAATTGGAAACAAACAAGAAAAAATGTTTATCTCAAGTCACAGACCTTGTTTTCTTTCCTTCATTTCTTTTTTTCTCCTCTCCCTCCAGTGCTGCATGTTGAAACCAAGTCCCTCACACAGTCTAGGGAAATGCTTTTGCTACTCAGTCTCATCTCCAGTCTGTTTTTTTTTTTTTTTTCACTCTGAGATAATGTCTCACTAAAGTATGCAGTTGTACAGAGGGTCGCTATGAGTCGGATACCGACTTGACGGCACCTAACAACAACAACAACAACAAAGTATGCAGGCTGCCTCTGGCCTAGAACTCTCAATCTTCCTGCCTCAACCTCCTAAGGAACTGTAATTATAGGTATAGAATTTATTTTTTTATAAGAAAAATACACATACTTCTGGAATTCATTTTAACCTATTATAATTGTTGTATGAGCTGGGTACCATGGTGCCTTCCAGTAATCTCAGCAACTAAGAAGGCTAAGACAAGAAGATCATGGGTTCAAGGCCAGAGGCAGGCTGGGCAACTTAGTGAATACTTGTCTCAAAAATATAAAACAAAATAAAATAAAAATAAAATAAAATGGTGGCTAAAGGTGCAGATCATTGGTAGAGCACTTGCCTAGCATGTGTGAAGCTCTGGGTTCAAGCTCCCAATATTAGGGGAAAGAAAATTGGTTGTATGAAGTCCAATTACATAGGATATGGTATATTTAAAACACTGTACTTTTCCTAGTTTCTCTAAATTCTGTGATTTTTAATATTCACTAATGTAGATAGGGGCCTGCAGCCACACCATTGTGGTATCCTACCCCAACAGATCTCAGAGACTAAGCAAGGTCGAGTTTGGTTAGTATTTGGTTGGGAGACCACCTGGGAATGCCAGGTGCAGTAGGCTTGGGAGAAAGACCTGACAATCCATTCCCCAAAAAAATCAGCCATTGAAAACCCTATGAAAAGCAGAGAAGCACTGGCAGTACTGTTTCACCTGCAACCTTACTACTGTGACATCCAATCCCATTAGATCAGAAGCTAAGCAGGGTCAGGCTTGGTTAGTACTTGGATGGAAGATGGACTAGGAACTCCAGGGACTGTAGCATGGGAAAAAGACCAGGCAACCTGTCAGGTTCTTTTTCTCTCTTTCTCTGCATTATGGACAGAAGTAGGAATGTGGGTGCCCCAACAGTGCACCCAGTGGTGAGGCTGTGACCAGAGAACAGAGTGTCATGCACAGAATAAAAGGACAAGGGTATATTCACAAAGGAGAGGGAAAACAACTGAGGATTAGGGAGAGGGGAAAGGGGAGCTAGAGAGGGGAAGTGCTCAGCTGCTGTCTCTGGTGCTGGGGCAGAATCTCCCAGGTTTTGTTGCTCTTCCGGCTCACCAGCTTCCCCAATTGAGAGGCCCTGCACTTGACTCTCAGAGGCGTCCCTGTCAGAGTCTTGCCTCTCAAAGGTGTCGGTCCATGTAGAATATCCAGGGTTTTAGAGGTCGGGAATGGGTAGAGGTTGCAGGCAGGTTGGAGTATGATGAAGGCAGGTTGGACGAAGGCTGAAGGCTAGGCTAGGCAGGCGAGTAAATGGGCCTTGGGCTCTTAAGTAACCATAGGATCCAGTGAGCTTCTTTTAGAGGGTGTTCAGAAAGGCTGTGGAGCTCTGGGCTCTGGAGTTTATACAGCCTGATAGCCAGCCAATCAGGGGAACAGGGTTGGATCAGAAGTGACCAACTGGGCACCAGGTGGGTTTTAGATGCTGCCATACCTCAGGTGCCATCTTGGCCCACTTGATGCGGGGGAGAGTGACATACCGAGATGTAGGGCAAGGGTCAGTCACCTTGGAGGAAAGAGGTCAGTCCTCCAAGTGGGCTGGATGGGCTTCCAGGACCAGCCATGTTTGGGGCACTCTCTATGCCTTTGGGAATCCCAACAGCAACCTAGTCCCCCAAAGTAATCAACCATTGAAAACTCTACTAATTGCCAGGCTCTGTGTCATGTGCTTATAATCCCAGTGGCTCAAGAGTCAGAGACAGGAGGATTGAAAGTTCAAGACTACAGGCAGTCTGAGTAATTTAGTGTGACCCTCTCTCAAAAAAAGTAATAAAATGGGCTGGGGGTACAGCTTGGTGGTAGAGCACTTGCAAAGCATACAAGTGAGAGGCCCTAGGTTCAACCCCTAGTACCACACAAAATTAAGTAAATACATAAGTGCCCTATGAATAGCAGAGAAGCACTAACAATAGTGCTTCACCTATAGTATGTAGAGTCACTATGAGTCCGACATCAACTGGATGGCACCTACAAACAACAAGAAATATAGAAAAATACAGGAATATTAAATTCTAGGTGCACTCTATATCATTCCTCACATGTAATAGACTTCTGATTTGATATTTGTGATTGAAATTCTTTATTTAATATATACATGTTACAAGTGATTTTGTGTGTTTGTTTTGTTTTGTTTTGTTTTGTGGTACTTGGCATTTGAACCTAGGATCTCACACATACTTTGCAACGCTCTATCACTGGGCTGTATCCTCAGTCCCTTTTGTTGTTGTTGTTGTGGTGGTGGTGGTGTTTCTGTTTTTTATCTTGAGACAGGGTCTCCCGAAGTTATGCAGGCTTCCTCTGGCCTTGAACTCAGGATCTTCCTGGCTTTGTTTCCTGAGTACTGCAGGACAATTTTATGTTTTCTTTTTTTTTAACTGGAGAAAACAAATTCCATGATTCCATTATTGACATACATACATTCATTATTGTTTTGATAGATTTTTTCTTTTAAGTATGAAGCCTGTCTGTATCTAAATACTTGCTTTATTTTCTGCAATTTGGACTGTTGCTTCAAAATTTAACAAAAAGTGAAGAAGGCATGCCTAAATTGAAAGAACACACAACATTTAACAAAAAACTGGGGCAGAAATTGAGAAATTGAGACAAATTCAGTGTCAGAATAATTACTCAACATTTGTGATGTTAGGACTAGAAAGTAATATATTAATAGGTAACTTGATAATGAAATTTAGGCAGTTTACTAGCATGACTACTATAGAATGAATTCTGAATTTTCTGAATTCTTTCAAATGTATCAAATTATGTTAATGATGTCACTTGCAATGGAAATTTATGAAAATTCAAGAACGATTTCCTATGTCTTTAATTGATACTTAAATATAGCTAGTTCTGCAGCCATACCACTGTAGTATCAGATCTTGGAAACTAAGCAAGGTCAGGCCTATTAATACTTGGTTGGGGGAACACCTGGGAACCACAGGTGCTGTAGGCTTAGGAGAAGGACCTGACAACCCACTCCCAAAATATAATCAATCATTGAAAACCCTATGAGTAACAGAGAGGCACCAACAATACTGTTTTGCCTGTTGTACATAGGGTAGCTGTGAGTTGGACACCAACTCGAGGGCACCTAAAAACAACAAATATAAGTAATACTATTGTTACTATATTATCCTCATATGCAATTCCTGGTGATGTCTGAAGTAAGAAAACATATGAAGAAAACTGCTAGAGATAGTATCATCAAACGTGGAAGAAAATACAAGAATGAAGTTTTCTATATTGTTTTTTTAATTTGGAAACTGTATGAAGATACTGATTAACATTTCATTTATAAATTCAGTAGGTATTTAAAATATCTGAGTAATCTTTAAAACATATGAATAGAAAGCACACAACAAAACAGAAAATTAAAATAGAAGAAGTAAAAGTATTTTATCAGATTTCCACCTCCCACAAAAAAATCAGTAACAGAGAAAATGAAAAGTCCATGTAAATCTGCAATCATTATAAATTGTACAATAGAATTACAATACAATAATATACTGAGATTTTTTTTGTGAACTTTTATTGTTATTCAAGCATACATCTATCAAATTCATTTAGGGAACATGGCATTTATATAAATTCCATAAAGAATGATATTAGTATATCATTATTTATGTCCAAGGACAGAATAATTATAGTTAAAATTATTTATCTACTTCAAAAATATTGACTAATTCAAATATTGTCAGACTATGGCAAATTTAAAAATATTTATTTTTCATAACATCCGAACAGAGATTTTATTAGGGCACTCCAGAGAAATAGAACATACGTGTGTGTCTGTGTGAGTAAAAGAATCTTATTACAAGATATAGCTCATAAAATTATGCAAAGTGCTAAGTTAGAGTCTGCAGAAAGATCTGACAGTCTCTTGATTCAAGGAGCTTCTAATCTGAAGGTCTGCAGCTAGAGACCCAGGAAGGACAATGGGGCAGATGAAATACAAAAGTAGACTTCTGGATTTCTTTTTTTTTTTCTTTTTCTTTTCTTCTTTTCTTTTCTTTTTTTCCTTTCTCTTCTCTTCCCTTCTCTATTTTTTTCCTTTCTTTTCCTATCTAACATCAGATAAGGTCAGTCCTTTTGTTTTGTTTAGACCTTCAGCAGAATGATCAGGGCCACTCACAATATAGAGGGTGATTTCATCACCCTCTATCAGATCTCATCAGATCAACATCTTGGAAACATCCAGAATAATGTTTGATCAAATATATGGCCACCTGCAGCCTAATGAGATTAACACATAAAATTAACTATAACAGAATTTATGCATTTAGAGAAAATAGAATTAAATATATAACAGGAATAAGACTGTGTTTGAAGGGATAGGTGTGGAAATTAATGCAAAATTTCAGTGTAAAGTTTATCCCAGAATTAAGAGAGTGACATCAAAGAATTCCTAACTGTGAAGGTGGGAGGTAAAAGGCAATGTGCTACTCTTATGTCTTACATGAAGGACTTTTTAAGTTAATTTTAGTGCTAAAGCCCTTGAAACTGAAGAAATAACAGGCAGGACACAGTTTGCCCTTGAGATAATTTTTAAAAGCATCACACTTTATCATGGTTTACACATGACCAATTTTGAATTTTCATTGAAAATTTCTTGATTTATTGAGTTTATTATGCTGCATATTTTCCTATTTTGAAATATCACATCCTGGCTAATATGTACTATGTTTCTTCTTGTTGTTAGTTGCCATGGAATTTGTACAACAGGCGAAACAGTATTGTTACTATTTCTCTGATATTCATAGGTTTTCAATGGTAGATTGTTTTTGGGAGTGGGTTGCTGGGTCCTTTGCCCAATCCTACAGCACCTGGTGTTTCCAGGTGGTCTCCCATCCATGTATTAACCAGGCCACTATATTTCATAATTTTTATTCCAGTTAATAGAGTACCACCCCTTATTGTCAATGCCTAAAATTATAGACCAAATGCCCAAGAGTAAAGAGTTTTCAAATTTTGCCTTAAAATACATATTAAGGGCATAAAGAGCCTTGCAAATAGAGTTCAGAAAATATAAATATTGACTGGACTATTTTAATGACCTTATCACACCAGAAGTTTGTGTCATCTTATAAAAGATGATTATTATTTTGTTTGGTTTATCATATTTTTTCTTTTCTTCCTTTAAAAATTTTTATTGACCTATATTAATTGTACAGATTTATGGGTACAATCTGATGTTTTAATGCATATATACATTTTGTAATGATCAAGTAGGGGCAAGTAGCATATCTATCAGTCTAAACACTTATTATTTCTTTGTCTTGAAAACATTCAAAATCCTCCCCATAGGTATTTGGAATATGCAACACATTATCATTATCTCCACCATAGTAAAAAGGGGATTCTTAGTGGAATAAAAGGAGTGACAGAGGCAGAGAAGAATATCGCACTTAATAGTTATGGAATTGGTGATTATTGTTATTTTGTGTATTGGTCAAATTGGAATTATTGGGAATTTTATCACTGTAAGTGATCTGGATATTTGAAAGTTAACATCATTGGAATAAAGCTTATTACCAGTTGCTGAACTAATCACAAGATTATATAAAGTATGTAGAGCTGATACAGAAAGGAAATTTAAAATCAAATAACAATATAAAGTTTAAATTGATGACAATGATAAAATTTTTGTGTTTTCTTTGATTTTCAAACATTTCAACATGTAGATGTACTCTATTTTTAAAAAGTAATAAGTCAACTATATTGTTGTTGTTGTTGGGTGCCGTTGGGTCAGTATCTGACTCATAGCCACCCTCAAAGGGTTTCCAATGGCTGACTGTTTAGGGATTGCCTTGGGAGTGGATTGCCAGGCCCTTCTCCCATTTTTGCAGTGCTGGGAATTGAACTTGGGACCTCAGAGACTGCAGTGCAGCGCTCTACCAACTGAGCTAAATCACAGCCCAGTCAACTATATATCCATTGAAACAAACAAAAATGTTTGACATATTCACTCCCATAATTCAAGGAAGAAATTCAGAAACATTTACTCAGCAGTCATTTTTATGACTTAGGAAATAAAAGTATTTTGTTAATAAAAATATTTTTGTAAACTTAAGATAAATATTGTCTATACCATGGATTGTGAAGAGAATCAACAGATCCATCCTAGAAGTGCAATCATAGTGCCCTTGGAAGCAAGGATGGCTAGACTATATCTTATGTATTTTGCACAGGTTTTAAGGAGGGATCAATCTCTGGAGAAGGACATCATGTTTGGGAGGGTGACAGGTCTATGAAATAAAGGAGGATCCTCAACCAGATGGGTGGAACAATAAGCTTAAACATAAAAAGGATTGCGTTCATAGCACAGCATTCTGTTAATACATAAGGTCACTAAAAGTTGGACCCATCTTGATGGCCCCTAAGAACAACAACAACAACGTTCACAAATGTTACATATAGTATCTGATAATTTATTCAGACTTTATATTTCATAAATTACATATACATTATATTTTTAAAGAAAATGAGTATAATAAATAAAGTACAAATATTCCATCTCTAAGTCAGAAACAAACTTCTCCCCAAACTGAAAGTAAAGCAAAATTAATATATTCATATCCAGTGACAATGAAGCTCTGAAATAGTTTATAGATATTAGAAACCTTAAAATGTTTATAATTTTTTAAAAAATCATTTCACCTCTATGAGTCTTCATGAAAGTTGTTGTTGTTGTTGTTAGGTGCCGTCGAGTCGGTATCCGACTCATAGCGGCCCTCATAGGGTTTTCAATGGCTGAGTGCTTCGGGATTGCCTTGGGAGTGGATTGCCAGGCCCTTCTCCCATTTTTGCGGTGCTGGGAATTGAACTCTGGGCCTCAGAGACTGCAGCGCAGTGCTCTACCAACTGAGCCAAATCCCAACCCTTTCATGAAAGTAGTGAGCAAAAAATATTGTCCTTTGATAGTTAAACTTAAGTATCTTTATTTTTCCTAAGACAATTTATGAAGTTTATATTAAAATATGACATAACCAAAGCAATAATTGTTTGACTAATCTTTGATAAAATTTGTGCAATTTTTCTTTCAAGGAAAGTTTAAAAAAGCAAATTAAATGCAAAGTGATCTTTTATTTAAGATGTGAGAATATTTTTCTACTGTATTCAAAGGGATGCACCAAAGTCAGTGATTAAAGTCAATCTTTACCCTTATAGTAAATACATTGAGGTTTTTAGCTACTGCTTGTGGGTTGTAACATTGGCATATGTACAGTGCCCTGGCACATTTCACAGACATTTGAAACCATAAGTTCCTACTGATTGCTGCAAATCAGAGAGAAGCCTTACTGGGTACCAATCTCAACTTTTCCAACATTAGTAGAGTGACTTGGGACAAGTTGCAAAGACTTTCTGTGGGTTAATAATCTTTTATAAGATACAGCTATTATTACTTTATAAGGTTGTTGCAAAGATTAAAGCACTTACATTTGAAACAAGCTTAAAATAGCAGTTAGAGCATAGTAAGTTTTTATAATATTGGTAATAATTTTACTATTTTTATTCTTTACTATTGTGTTCTCCCCTAATTTCTGCACATAAAAAATACATATCATATCAAAATAAAATTTTTCTGGTAGTATTCAAAATATTCCTGCTGCTCACACAAAATTAAACAAAAATCTTCATGCTGTTGTGAGGGAAGAGTTTTTCTGCTGATGATTTTGTGACTGAAACTGCTTTTGAGAGACACAACAGTGTGAGCCATGTCCAATGAATCAAAGTAAAAAGTCAGCTTGTTTATCTGAATGGCATGAAAACATTAATCAGTAGAAGAATAAATAAAGTTGATTTTCTTTCAATATATTTAAACAGAGACTAAAATCTATGAGCATTCTCAGTTAACAATAAAATGTTATGGATGAATAAACAATCACATATTTTCAAAAAAGTTTGTCTCAGTCTTTACCTAGTTGTAAGTCAATTGTTGATAGGTTCTTTCTTGCATTTAAAATTTTTGAAGCCTATTTTTACTGTTCAATATATAATGCAAGCTGGTTCATTAACTTTGAAAAGGGCATGTAATTGCTCTTTTCTTCATATATTATTATTGTAAAACAAATATATCATAAATAAAGGCAAGGAGAGCACACCTTATTGACATTATAAAACAAAATAACTCAGAATGTTACCATTTTAAAAAGTCTCATTACTATATCAATCATTTGAAGAAATGAATCAAAATTCCCCCAAACATCTGTTTATTCCCTTGGAGTATGGCTTGGTTTTACCATGCACTCAGTGCATTTTAATATAAGAAAAAGCAAATGTGGTTTATCTAGGCAGGAAAAGTTGTGGTAAACTCAATGGAACAGTGGAGAATGTGAAAGTATCTGACAATGGTCATAACAGATTCTTCTTCTTTAATCTATATTAATCCATAATAAATTGAAACAACATGTGAGTTTTGTGTGTTATACTAATGAATATTAATCCATGCTACAGAGTAGAAAAGATTTTCTGCGTATTACATGTGAGAGAAGATAAAATAATATAAATTATGAATCCTGATTCTGAATTCTAAAGAATGCTTTAGATCTTGATTTTTCTAACATTTGATACCTGAAATATATTGCTGAGTCTTTTTCCTGATCTACATCATTAGAAGATTTTATTGATATTACCTTAAACCAGATGATTCTACATATTTAAATAGTGTAGAATACATGGTCCTCATTGTGGCAAAATGTAGTGAGTACCAAGGATAGAGCAGAAATAATTAGGCATGTTCCACTTCAAGAAATTCACTCCCTGATGGCTTATTGCAAGAAATGATGTTGCAAACTAATTGGGGTTGAAATAAAGTCTTCAGTATCTGCAAATTTCTTATAGCCTTCTTAGTCATGGGTATGATTAGTACTTAAGTCATATACATTTTGCAATTATAGATTATGATGAAATTTTATTCAATGTAGGCAGTTTTCTTGGGAAATTATTTTTCTAAAGATTTCTGAAAGAAAAATATTAGATATGGTTTAAATAGTGAGACCACAGAAAAATTTGTGTGTTATTTTGAATGTTTAATCTGACCTTTAAATCAGGCATTGTTGCATAAATCTGTAAATATAGCACTTGGGAGACTGAGGCAGGAAGATAGACATGAGCTCAAGGCCAGCTTGCTCTATATAGAAAATTTCATGACAGCCTGGGCTACAAAGCAAGATTCTGTCTCAAAAAACAAAACAAAACAAAACAAAAAAAAAACAACTGCAACCAAAATTTCTGATCTTTATTCAGAAAAGAAATGTCTTCTTAGGGCTTGCAAATTAGGATATGTAGTATTGGAGTGAGGTGGGAGAGAAAAACTTCAGGTTAGGAGTTTAGGCTTGGGGAGGTTAGTTTTAGCCATAAAAGTAGATGGCCTCAGAAAACATGAGAACAGATTATAAAAATGTCAGGTCCTCATCATGCACAAGGAGAGCAGAGGAAGTATAAAGTGTGCTGATTTGGAGACAAAAAGAAGTAATAGGAAAAGTGGTATAAATGAAAGCCAAAGAGAGAAGAGAAGTTTAAAACCTCTGTTGGGGAATAGTATCTTCATTGTATGATAAGAATGTATGGTAGGGAAATTTCAGCTAGAAGTACGATGACTACAGAGAACACATTGCATTTGACAATGAAGTGAATGACTTTTTTAAGCTGACAGGTTAAAGATTAGATGTTGCTTAAATGAAGACTGTGATTGATGAAAATGGAAATAATATATAATATTTCCTTTTTCTTGATGCTTAGTGAAAAAGAATGGGAAGAAGGATGGAAGACGTATTCAAGGTGAAGGCATGTTATTCTGTTGTCAGTATGAGACTTTGAAAATATGTTTGTAGAAGAAGTAGAGATAAAAGAAGAGAGAAAATTTCAGGAGATAGGAAAAACAAATAAATAAGAAGGAATAAAAGAAGCAATCCATGTTATATAGATATATATGGCAAATAACAATCTTTTTTTATTAGAAATTTTTAATGTACATCATAATGTCTTAAAAGGAGAAATGCATTTACTCAACATCTATTTCTCTAAGTACTAGTCTTGGATCATTAAGATGGGTAACTTTATTAAAATGTATTTACCTCATTATTTTCTAATATAACAAATGTTACCAAAATAATTTTATATTAAATTCCTGATTTAGAAATATTTGGAGCCAGACACCATGGCACATGCCTGTCATCACAGTAATTCCAGATGCTCAGACAGAAGAATAGCAATTTTGAGTTCAGAGGCAGCCTGTACAACTTAGCAAGTTTTAGTCATAAAACTAAAAAAAAAAAAAAACTGAAAATGAGTTTGGAGCACAGCTCAATGGTGCAATGCTTGCCTACCATGCACAAGGCCTTAGTACTGTAATACTACTACTACTACTTTTACTACTACTAATAATAATCTGTTACAAGGCGGTTGTGCAATTTCAAGCATTTCTACCAATTTCTGACCTCTGTTGCTCTCTCTGGTGTTTTTAGTCACTACATGTTTTTTTTAAACATCTGTTATGTTACTAGCATAGTGAATTAAATACAAAGACACTAGAATCATGGTGTCAGTAATCTTACTAATGTAATCTGTAATCAGGTGGGTCATATAAAATTTTATGAAATATTGTTTTTGTTGTTGTTAGGTGCCAGTTAAGTGTCCAACTCTTAGTGACCCTACCTACAACAGGCAAAACAGTATTGGTAGTGTTTCTTTGCTGTTCATAGGGTTTTCAGTGACTGATTTTTCTTTGGGAGTGGGTTGCCAGTTCCTTCTCTCAAGCCTACAGCACCTGGTATTCACAGGTCGTCTCCTGCCAGGTCCAGGTCCACTCATGATGGGTAGACTGAGTCCCCACATGAAGAAGGATACCTTTAAAAAGGCATCAGAGGAAAAGTCTACCGAAAGGAGAAGAGTACCTCTAGCCTCGGAAGGGAAAGTCTACTAAAAGGGGAAGAGTACCTCCCAAAGAAGGTCTCTTCATGGAAAAGGACTTGGAATCTCACCTTTTCTTTTTCCTAAATTTGAATTGGTCACTGTTTTCTTCATATTGTGGATTTCTGGGAAAATTAATGAAAAACAAGTAATAGATGTAAATATATAATCCTCTGATTCTGTGAGCAGTGCTAATTTAGAGCAGGAGTTAAGAAACCTCCCTAGTAGGCCTACAATGAAAAAATTCTTGGATAACTGCCAACAGCATGAACTCCTTGAGTCAACACTGTACAAAAGCCTCCCTGACAATTTAGCATGGAGGTGCTTATCTATCTAAAGGCAGACCTTGGTTCCCAGCTAGAGAAAAAGAGTAAAGGCTACTGTTCTGGTCAGCCTGACCCTCCACTGCTATTATGACTAACAGGTGTGTGTAAAACTACATGTATTCTTACTACTTGCATGACCTAAGCCTAAAAAGATTGTATGAAAAACTGAGCTATCCGAACAATGAACGGAACAGATCCACATTGCCTCTGAGCTGCTGTGTCTGTTACCCATCGTGGACTTCTCATCTGCCTTCAGGAACCCCTAGATCTTAGGCTGCAGCTGGTCTGCAGCAGTCTTGTATTCCAGTACTAACCAGGCCCAACCCTACTTAGCTCCGGAGATCTGATGGGATCAGATGCCACAGGGGTACAACTGCAGGCTTATGAAATATATTACAATATCCACTCATTGAGAAATGTCATGAAAGGATAAACATGTAACATGGTTGACAGTGGCTAAAGACCCATGATAGCTAAGATAGTATGAATGTATATCTCTGAGAAAATACTTGATTCCAGGCATGGATGTAAGAAATAAAAGCATAGAATTCTGTAGACAGAATATGCCTAGGAAAATGAAGCATCAAATGTGAATTATCAGAGAAAAAGCAAAAAATGCTTGAAAAATTCAAGAAACAGGAAAAAAAAATCAGTGTTACTGGAATTTGCACAAAAGTAAAATCATTTTAGTGGGAGTGCATATGGATGATAAGCTGCAACAATGAAGACCAGTTAGATTAGAGATGTGTTTTGAAGATAAAGAAGATATATGGGACATAGAGGCATGGAAGGTGATGTCAGGGTTTTAAATGCAAGGGTGGGTGGATAGGGATTATATTTAATGAATTGGAGAGGATACAGGTACATGGCATTTTGGTAGATTTCTGATAGAATCAGTAGTACTTTTTTGGAAATTATTGCTGTTGTTGTTAGGTGTCATCCAGTCTGTGTTTGACTCAGCAACCCTATGTACAACAGGTGAAACAGTATTGTTAGTGATTCTCTGCTACTCATCAGGTTTTCAATGGAAGATTGTTTTTTGGAAGTGGTTTCTGGGTGTTCTCCCAATTTTTAGACATAGTGATCTGAAAATACCTCTTAGAGATGGATACAAAGAAGAGAGGTTGGAGGTGGAATTTTGTTGACTATTGAAGGAGCTGGGCTGGGATTTAGCTCAGTGGGTAGAGTGCTGCTGTCTCTGAGGCCCAAAAATGGGAGAAGAGCCTGGCAATCCACTCCCAAGACAATCCCGAAGCACTCAGCCATTGAAAACCCTATGAGGGTCGCTATGAGTCGGATACCAACTCAACAGCACATAACAACAACAACAACAACAAATTGAAGGAGCCAATGCCAGCAAAAGAGACTGGGGATAGAGAATGAGACAAGAAAATAGACTAAGTTCTGCAGTATCATAACAGAAAGAAAAGAGTATTTTTATGTGGCAGAGCTGGAACATCATTCAGAGATCTATGAAAATGGGTATAAGGTAGACTATTGTCTTAACCGTTATAATGACCACCAGTGAGCTGTTTCAGTAGAACTACATAGAAGAGAATCCACTTAGAGCTGGCCTGAAATAGAAGGGGGAAGTTAAATTGTAAATATGGAACACAAACACATACTTTAGAAGAATCACTGTGAAACAAGCAGAGTTTGGCAGAATTACCAATCACATAATTTGTTGTGTTCTGTCTTGTGGAAATTTTATACACACACACACACACACACACACACATATATATACACATATATACATACATATATTTATATATATATATAACATTTCCTTTGAATGTGATGCTGAATAGAGATACTTGTTAAGGTAGAAATGAGAATTTCAGCTATTTTTTAAATATTACTGAAACAAACATTTATAGAACACATAATATGTGCTAGATGCTACTCTAAATACCTGCAGCCGTACCACTGTGGCATCCACTCTTGTCAGATTTCAGAAGCTAAGCAGGATTGGACCCACTTAGTACTTGGACAGGAGACTGCCTGGGAACACCAGGTGCTGCAGGCTTGGGAGAAGGACCTGACAACCCACTGACAAAAAACAATCAGCTGTAAAAAGCTCAATGAATAGAAGAGAAGCACTGATAATAGTGTTTCATTTGTTGAACATAGGATCAGTATATGTATGATCACTGTATGTAGGATACCTACTTGACAGCACCTAACAACAACAGCAGTAGCAACAATAACTACTCTAAATAGACAGGCCTTCTCACTGATATTGTGTTTATTTTTTATGCATTTGCTGAGGAGGAAACATATACAGAAATTACAGTTGTCTAAGTTTGTGTGGCAAGGTTGAGAATAAAAATAGTTAGAATTTGAGACAATCACACAAACAAGAAAAGACAGGGAGAGAGAGTGTTACTTTATTGGCAATAAGTGGATGAGAAAAGTCAGCATAAGAGTGGGTACTGAGAAGTGACTCTGACTCACTGTTGAGTTGCCTTGCACTAATAACACATCAGAATTTATGCCAGAAAGAAATTGAGAGTACCATGGTCAAAGAAGAGCAAAGGATTCTACAACGTGCATTAACAAAATGTCAAACCTTAAAAAACAGAAAACAGAAACACAGGCACAGAAGTAAAGAAGAATGCACTTAAAAAACAAATGCTTTTGTTGTTTTTGTGTTTTTTAATATTCTTAGTGAGACTTTACCTCAGTATACCAAGTTTCAAAGTGGGTGGCCAGTAGAGATTGGACTGAAAAATATGAATCAAATATATGATTGATATAAGAAAGCTTCAAAATGAAATGGAATTTAAAAGAAGTGTGGCAAGGTATGAGAGATGAGAAACTTTTTCATAGAAATATTGACAGGTAAGATGGGCCCTAAAAAATGGATGGGCATTTTATTACTAGTGATTAGGATACATACTGAAGACAGAGAAAGCATCCTAATACCTCATAAAGCAGTGTATTAATACATTCTTTCTTTCTAGCAACATATATTTATTGATGCACTATGTGCACAGCATTTTCAAAGTATTGTAAATTTGAACATGATAGAATAATCACAGTCCCAATACAATTTACTAGCAGCACATGGAAATCAGTGGGTAATAGCTATTATGTCAGACTTAAAAATCACAAATCAGAAACATAGATGCAATAAAATATGTAGTATAACTTACACAGAGTAACATAGAACATTATATATTCCACATATATTTTCAAATATACATAATTCTATAAATGCATTCAATCTGTCAAAAAAGTGTATATTTAAATAAATTTTTTGTTATTTATTTGTTTGTTTTGCCATGCTTAGAGGTTCTACACAAGGCCTCATATTACTTAGACAAATGTTCATCCACTGAGCTGCAACCTCAACTCTTTTTAAAATTTATATTGTGGGGCAGAGTTTTTGTGCAGGTTGCCCTGGCCTCAAAGTCACATCAGCCCCTGAGTTGCTGGGACCGCAGGCATGTGCCACAGGGCCTGGCTATATTAATATACATTAAATACATTTATTTCCACCCAAAATGTTACCTTTGTCATGCTTCCACATTGAAAAATCTAATTAAATGTGTAACACAATTTAAAACTATATGATTCAACAATGTATATATTTACATAATAATTTTAAATTAAGCAGGCCCTTTTATGAGGCTCTAGACAATCTATTTACTACAACCTCTCCACAATAGTTGAAATTGATTAATTTCAGCTGTGGTTTAGGATCTGGTTTACTCAACTAGTTTCAGGTATCCAGTGCTTGATGACTCTAATTTAAAAAAAAATTACATTAATACTGCACAGACAAGATTCACACTACATTACTGATTTAACAGTTTGTTTTATTCTGCTTAACAAAGTGTTATAAACATTTATTGTATATAATCATGCCTTTGATTGGTAGTGTTTTGTTATCTTATACTCAGGCATATGTATTACATGACTTAATTTTTCTCCATTAATTAAAATATTATAGCTTACCCTGATAAACTGATACAACATGGTTTAATTTTTTGCTGATTGGGATCATTTAATTTCTTCTTGCTTTCAGGTAAACTACTAGGGTTCATATTAAGCTGTTGGGAGTTGATTTTATATTTGTATAGATTTATCATTTCCATAAAAATAGTTTATTTCAAGAAATAAGTCATCTGGATAACTGCTTTTAACATCCCTTCAGAGCACTCACTTAAAACTACTTGATTGGTAACTGTTGAATGCTGCCAACTTTTATGTATTCAATTTTTTCCAAAATAGTTACATGTCAGTTTTCATCTAATCCCATAATTCTAGCAGCTGGACATCATTCTTAATCAAACAAAGATGCCAAAATGTGTACAGTGCTTATAATCCTGTAGTCTCTATCCTATTGCCATATGTTTGAACTCTTGTCATGATATTCTTATTATAATCTCATTAATTTAGCAAATGATCTTCTTTATTTTGACTAGATCTGCCACATTCTCAGATTCTGAAACTACTTCCTACCTGGGACACCATGTCCTATTTTTGTTGTTGTTAGATATTATTGAGTCAAGTGGGACTCTTAGCAACCCTCATAGGGTTTTCAATGTTTGGTTATTTCAAGATTGCCTGGGAAGTGGATTGCCACATCTTTCTCCCATTTTTACAGTACTGAAAATCAAACCCAGGTCCTCAGAGAGTACAGCACAGCACTCTACTAGCCTGCAACACCTGGTATTCCAAGGTGGTCTCCCATCCAAGGACTAACCAGGCTGACCCTGCTTAGCTTCCAAGATCAGGTGGGATAGGATGCTAGGTTGCTATGGCTGCAGACACCATGTACTATAACTCATTTTTATTTCACTGTTTCTATTTTCTGTTTCCATCTTCTCTTTGTGGAAGACATACAAAAAGACATTCCTTTGTTGCAGATAATAGTTTCAAATTAATTAGAAATATATCTCATTATGCTTATCAATAACAGCAATTATTACCATAAAAATGTGCATTTCTATGTCATTCCACATAGTCTATCCATGAAATTTTTAGGTAACTTTAGAGTTGAAACAAAAAGGACAGGTATGAGAATATTTAAGCTATAGTCAAATCAATTTAAGCTATTTTTGAAAAGAAAAATAGCACTATTAAATTCATTCTTAATATTTATGGCTACAGAAACAAATTATAAATGATGATGAACTCCAACAGACTTCAAAATAATTAGTTGAGGGTTAGGTATGTGTAAGAATATGAGAACTAAGTTTGAAAGAACAGCTCTTATATCAAGAGATAGGAGTTACAACAGTGAAACATTGCCCATGTTTTAAGAATCTCCAGAGAGAAAGAATTAATATGTTGTGTGTGTATGTGTATGTGTGTGTGTGTATATAAAGAATTAATATGTATATATACACACATACATACACATGTGTACATATGCATATATATACATATATATACACATATGTACGTATATGTATACATATATATCATGTACATGTATATTTATATATCACCTATCATATATATATATATATGTGTGTGTGTGTGTGTGTATACACACACACACACACACACATGAGGAAGACAGACAGAGGGAGAGGGAGGCAGGGAGAGAGAGAGAGGGAGAGAGAGAGAGAATGTCAGAGAGACACAAATATAGACAAGGTCATGAGAAGAGAATTTATTAATGTATTGGATCACATGATTATTTTTTGTTGTTGTTTGATGCCATCAAGTTGGTATCAAACTTATGCAACCTTAAGTACTACAGGTGAAACACTTGTGAGTGCTTCTCTGCTGTTCATAGGGTTTTCAATGGTGGATTAATATTTGGGAATGGTTTGCCTAGTCCTTTTCCCAAGCCTACAACACTTGGTGTTCCCAGGCAGTCTCCCATCCAAGTACTAATCAGGCCCAATCCTGCTTAGCTTCTGAGATCTGATGGGATCAGATGTAACAGGGCTATGACTGCAGGCCTCACATGATTATGGAGGTTGTGAAGTCCCATGATAAACCAGAAGCTGGAAACTCAAGCCATGTTGGCAGTATGGTTTAATCTTAGGATCAAAAGCTTCAAAACAAAGAAATGTTATCACTGTAGTCTAGAGCCAAATCCCTCAGGGGTTGAGTGGTCACTGTTGTAAATTCTGGAGTCCAAATGACAGACAGCTTGGGGATCTGATGCTCAAAAGCAAGACAAGTATATTCCAACCCTAATGGAGAGACAAAATTCACTTTTACCTGTTTATTCAATATGAGCCAACTTTTTAGATGGTACTTCATTTCATTGAGTGTGAATTGAACTTTCCTAGTTCTTTCAACAAGATACAGGCCAATGTCCTCTGAAAAAGCCTTGACAAACTAACCAAAATAATACTTAACTGGTTTCTAGGGTTTCCTTAGCAAAGTGACATCTGAAATTAGCCATCACATTCCACATGAGAAGAATAGATTTTCATGCTATGTCACAGTGCCTAAAATATCCTCAGTGTTGTTTTGATTTGCAGTTCCCTAATGGCTAGGGATATTGAGCATTTTTTCATGTGTTTCTCTGAGATTCCACCTTACTCCAGTAAGAATGGCCAAGATTAGTAAAACAAATAATAACAAATGCTGATGAGGTTGTGGAGAAAAGGGAACATTCTTACACTGTTGGTGGGACTGTAAATTGGTTCAACAACTTTGGAAATCAATAGGAAGATACCTCTGGAAACTAAAAATACAACTGCCACATGACCCATTTATACCACTACTGGGAATATACCCAAGGGGAGATGAGTCATCGTACTACAGAGACAAATGCATCTCCATATTCAATGTAATACATTTCACAATAGCAAGGATATGGGATCAACCAAGGTGCAATTCAATAGAAGAATGTATAAAATTTATGGTACATATACATAATGGAAAACTACTCAACAATTTTTAAAAAATGAAATAATGTCATTTGTAACAAAATGGATGGAATTGGAGAATGTCATCTTAAGTGAATGAACACAAGCCCCAAAAGAGAAATACCATATAGTCTCACTCATGTGTGGTTGCTGAATCATACTTAAAGGAAGGAAGAAAATCCTATACATAAATTGAATTATAACAATGCACAATTAAAGTTAGCATAAAAGGGACAATTTAAGGAGTGGAAAGAAGGAGGGAGGGATCTAGCAGAGGGAAGCAAAGATTGGTGAAGATGGGATGGGGAGGAGGGAGAATGGGGAGGGATGAAGGGGGAGAGGTCAATCTCAAACTAAACAGCACAACTTCATGAGTATGCTGGGAAATAGGGGAAGATGACCTAAATAAGTATCAGAGTTTAACTACAAAGTAGCCATAAGGCTCCATAAACTTTATGAGTCTATGAAAGTGTTGCTAGAAGTGAGGTAAAGGATGTATAATGGAAAAAGTCATTGCTGTATTACTCTATACCCCATCAGCATTTATTAATAAAGGGAGAAAAAACAACCTTAGTGTATATAAACTTGTGGAACAGGGAGCATCAGTGTGGATATTTGTATAATAATTTCTGGGTCCTTCTGCTATTTTTGATATAGCATGGTTTTAACTTATGTTCTATTAGAAATAGCTCACATGACATAGGAAGCTCGATCACTATGAAATAAAATTCTCAGCTTGCATGAAACAAAAATTAGTTTTCCATGGAGGGTATCATCTGAGTACTTGAAGACTTAACTATAAATTCAGATAAAGAAATAAATCAAATTTGTACTTTGCTACTTTTAAATTTAGAATAATATGTATATGTCTGTCATTAAAAATTATTTTAATACTTAACAACATTTGTCATAGTGAGTAATAATCAAATTATCTAATTTAAAATGTCACTGAGTTTGCATTACAGGTAATGATAAAGTAGCTTCTATTGAAGTAAACCCACTGCATACCACAAATGCAAACTTCAGGCATAAAGTAAGTAAAATTGAAATGACCTATATGGAAAAAAAAGACACAATTTAAAACCTGAGGAGATTTCAAGAATGAGACAGATGGAGAAATGAGAGAGACACACAGAGAGAGAAACTACATAAGGCAAATTGATGTGAATTCTTGAGTTGACACCTCCCTGCTCACATCATGTATGATGACCAAGCAAAGAGACAGGTATAATCTTCCTAGTTGGAGGTGTCCAAGAATGGAATCTGAGACAAATCAAGTTTCTGAGAGTGAACAGGAAAATCTGGAAATTAGAAATCATCAAAACTGGCTTATTAAAAGTACATAAAAACCATACCCCTAAAATGTATGTGCATAGAGGAGACTCCATGTTTCCAAGGGGGAAAGCAAAGTTGAACCCTGAATGAATTAGGTATTTCAACTGTTTACCACTCCAAAAGTAACTAACTTCAGAGTTTGATTATAGGAAAATTGTTTTTCTGATAGAAAAACAACAACAACAACAACAACAACAAATCAAGAGTCTTTAGAGGAAGAAAATAGTATCCCAAATCTTAAAATGAATCCTCACAATGTATTTTGGACAATAAACTACTATGAGACATAGGGAAAATATAAAAATGTGATCCATGGACTCCATAATGCCCAAGATGATCGAATTAGCAAAGAGCTTTTAGGATCACTTATAAAGTTGTTTAAGTTCTCAATGAAAACTATGGCCATTATGAAAGAAATGATGAAGAATCTCAAGAAAGAAAGAATTACTAGCTGGATGTGGTGGTGCATACCTGTAATCTTAGGGGCTCGAGAAGCAGAGGCAGGAGGATCGCAAGTTCAAGACCAGAGGCAGTCTGAGTAATTTAGCTAGACCCTGTCTCTAGAAAGTAAAAAAATGGGCTGCAGGTGAACCCTAGTGGTCCAGCACTTGCAGAGCATGTAAGCGTGAGGCCCTGGGTTCAACCCCCAGTACCCGCCCGCACACACACACAAGAATTACTGTATTTTAAAAAATAATGGAAATTCTACAACTAAGCGACATGAAAAATGTACTGCTTCTGCCTAAAGGAAAATAAAAAACAAGAGTATAAAGAGTTAGTAATATAAAAATTGGTATATGTAAAAATACAATATAAAGAATAGAAATAATAGAGATCAAAATAAAAAATCGGGCGCAGGTGATATCATATGACTTAATATACATGATTGTTGGATTCATGGAAAAGAAAAAAAAATGTTGTGAATACTTTTTATAGAAAAATTGGATCAAGCTTAGCAGTTTACATTTCCTAGTGAACTACAAGATATTTATAAATAAAATTAAGTCTAGAAATAATTACCCTGCTACAACTCAAATTCCCCCACCTATCTGTTAGCTTCCCTGTAGCCATACCACTGTGGCATCCAATCCCGTGAGATCTAGGAAGATAAGCGTGGTCGGGCCTGGTTAGTATTTGGATGGGAGACCACCTGGGAATACCAGGCTTGGGAGAAGGACCTGGCAACCCACTCCCAAAAGACAATCAGCCATTGAAAACCCTATGAATAGAAGAGAAGCACTGACAATACTGTATTGTCTGTTGTAAGTAGGGTCACAATGAGTGGGACACCAACTCAAAGGTACCTAACAACAACAACAATCAGCTTGTTGTGCTATGGGGGCTTGCTTGTTGCTGTAGTGCTGAAAGCTATGCCACCAATATTTCAGAAACCATCAGGGATACCCATTAGACAGTTTCTCTGAGCTTCCAGACTGAGACAGACTAGGGAGAAAGACCCAGCAGCCTATTCCCAAACAATTGTTGTTAGGTGCTGTCAAGTAGATTCCAACTAATAAAGAACCTGTGTACAACGGAAAGAAACACTCTCCAACATTGTGCCATGCCTGGCACTATGTCAATGTTTCTCTACTATTCATAGGGTTTTCCGTGGTTGATTGTTTTGAGATTGTTTCAAGAGTGGGATGCCAGATCTTTCTCCCATTTTGCAGGGCCTCAGAGCAAGCACTCTACCAACTGAGCTAACTCCATCCCCTGAAACAATTAACCATTGAAAACCCTATGGGTAGCAGAGAAACACTGTCAAATATAGTGTTGGAAAATGAGCCACACAGGCTAGAAGGCACTCAGAAAATGATTAGGGAATTTTGCCTCCTCAGAAGTAGAGTCTACCTTAATGACAGGAGTAAAGCCACTGGGGCAACCATTTGCTGATGCAGTACTACTCAAAATGAGAAGAAACACAATGTCTACAACAATGGGTGCAAACATAAAAAACGATCATGTGAATGAGTTGGACCGAGCTGGACAGGATCTAATAATACAAGAACAAAAGACAAATAATAAAGTGAAATTTTTTAAGCAGCCAGAAAAAAAGTGAGAAGGAAGTAACAATTGAATATGACTCACTGCTTATATGAATCAATGGAAATCAAAAGATAAAGATGCAACAAGTTTAATGCACTAAAAGAGAAAAGCAACAGAACTATTTAGAAATATTCTAAACTGTGTAGACAAAAATTATTGTATAAATGTACACTGAGAAAATCAATCATTAGCATACCTACACTCTGAAAATGCTAAGATTTGGAATTGTCATAAGAATGTAACTTTAATTTACAAAATTATAGGAAAAATAGAGAGTACTATAAGTGATAAATCCATTATGGTATATGGTATTTTCCTTTTTTTTTTTTTGTGGTACTGGGGGCTGAACCCAAGCCCTCATGCTTGCATGCTTTGCAAGTGCTGGACCACTGAGCTGCACCCCCAGCCCATTTTTTTAAACTTTTTACAGGGTCTCACTAAGTTACATAGATTGCCTCTGGTCTTGAACTTGAGATCCTCCTGCCTCCACCTCCTGAGCTGCTGGGATTACAGGCATGTGCCACCTCGCCCGGCAGGGTATATGGTATTTTCTAGTTAATAAAAAATATTAGTTAATTTTTGTACAATATTTACTCTACAAAGAATGAGAGGAAAAATATACATATTGTAATAAATAATACATAAAGTTTTCTATCTAAAAATGCAATAAGTTAAAATGCAATATTAAAAATATTTCTTGTCAAAAACAGATCAAGGAAACAAAAAAATTAGAAGAGCACAAAACAGATAAAGAAATGTCAAAATGTTAGACATAACACTTATCATAGCGAAAAGTATGTTAAATGCAAATGAAACGATAACAAATAATATTTGAAAGGTAAGTAAAAGAAAACCTCTAATTAAAAAGGAGGGATCATCATAGGAAATACAATTCTGGACCTAATTACATGCTGCTCATGAGAGGTGAATTCTGAACAAAATTACAGGTAGGATGAAAGTAACAGGATGAGATAAACTGTGAAAGAAGTAATCCTACAGAAGCTGAGATATCTATAATATCAGTAGGGAGACATTGCAGTACAATGAACTGTTCACAGATAGATAAAATTAATAATGATACTCATATATCATTGGTGAAGAAACCGAAATATTTTATATGTACTGGATACCTGAATTTAAAATAGATAAAGTCACATCTACAACTGATAAAACTTGAAAATATAAACATCAAAAACAAGAAAGTCTTCATAATTCTGCAATAAATACACTGAAGATATAGGACAGAAAAAGGGAATACATAATTCTATACTGCAAAATGTAAAGGAAGTCATTAACTGAAGTGACTGTTATTGTTAGGTGCTGTCAAGTCAGTGTCCGATTCATGGTGACCCTAATGTACAACAAGCCAAACAGTACTGTTAGTGCTTCTCTGCTATTTATAGGGTTTTTAAATGGCTGATTGCTTTTTAGGAGTGGGTTGCTCAGTCCTTCCCCCAAACCTAGAGGACTTGGTGTTACCAGGTGGTCTCCACCTGAGTACTAACCGGGCCCATCCTTGCTTAACTTTCCAGATCTGACTGGATTGGGGGGCTCAGTGGTATGGCTACGGGCACTGAAGTGATTGTTATTGTTGTTGTTGTTGTTGTTAGGTATCCTTGAGTTGTCTCCAACTCATAGCAAACCTTATTGTTGTTGTTGTTGTTAGGTGCCGTCCAGTCGGTATCCGACTCATAGCAACCCTCATAGGGTTTTCAATGGCTGAGTGCTTCGGGATTGCCTAGGGAGTGGATTGCCAGGTCCTTCTCCATTTTTGCGGTGCTGGGAATTGAACTAGGAGCCCCAGAGACTGCAGTGCAGCGCTCTACCCACTGAGCTAAATCCCAGCCCAGTAAACCTTATAGGGTTCTCAATAGATGACTCTTTCAGGATTACCCCATGAATGGGTTGCCACATCCTTCTCCCATTTTTGTGGTGTTGGGAATAGAACCTGGGACCTCAGATGCAGAGCAGCACTCTACCAATTGAACTAAATCCCAGCCAGCACTGAAGTGATTAGTAACATATGAACTATGAATTACATGATACTATACCAACATTAAATTATATTTATGTTGGATAAAGTGTCTGTTCTTATAAAATGCTAATTGAAGTGTTTTGTTGCAAAGGGCCTGAAGTCATTAACTTAGACTCAAGTGGTTCAGAAGAAAATTGTATAGATAGTGAGAAAGGTAATATAAAAGAAATAGTATATAAGAATTAATGGAGCTGGTGAATCTTGATAGCTTCTTGATAGCTATCATTTTTTTTATTGTATTCTGAAAATTTTATTAAAACTAAACGGTCTGTAATCCTAACCACTCTTGAGACTGAGGCAGAAGGATCATAAGTTCAAGGCCAGAGGCAGCCTGGACAGTGTGGCAAACTCAGTCTCAAAAGAAAAAGAAAATCAGCTAAGAGTGACACTCAGTAGTAGAGCACTTGGCTACCACATGCAAGACCCTGAGTTCAATTCCCTAGTACTACGAAAATAAACATATAAAATTTGATATTCACTTGTGAGATTTTAAAATTCTTTTAAAAAATGGTAATTTGACAGATTATAGACAAGGAAAGTTTAGCAAGCTAAACTTGTATTTAAAGATTTTTAGTAACTAGAATTACAAGAATCATTTAAATATTTGGGAAAATAGTTCACTATTACAGTGCTGAGAATTGAACACAGGGCCTTCTATATGCTAGGCAAACACTGTAGCACTGAGCTACAACCCCGGTTCAAAGATTTTGCTTGCTATTATTTTGAGCTTGTTTGTCCAAGCATTTTAGTACCTAGAAAGAAAAATGATCTTTTTAAATATATAGAAAATTCATTTCTATACATTTAAAATGTGATGATTAAAATGTTTAGTTGAATTGTTCTAACTATAATCAGAGCCTCTCCCAAATGTGATATATCTTTGGTACATGATATTTAATAGGCTGACGAATAAGATAAGAAGATATATGGACACGACTTAAAGAAATAACTATTTTTTTCTAATTTTTAACAAACACTAACTTTTGAAAACAAAATTTAGTTTCTGCCAAGAGAAAAAAACATAAAAAGACAACAAAAGAAAAAGAAAAAGAAGCCCACCATAATTCATCTCGTTATTTAAATTGAAACTCATATATGGTGTACAAGGATTTGGAATTTATAAAGTATTTACCTGTCTAACACAGTTTCAAGCACTGGATTGACAATTCCATGCAGGATGGTAAAATTCTTGTTGTTTCAACTAAAATTGAGTAGTTATAATGTAAAGTCATGGACAAGAAGAGAATGGAATATTTGGACTAAGTATGTTACTAAGAATTGAAAAAGTATGAACATATGATGCAAACCACTACTTTTGTTTGCTTTGGAAAAGTTGAGATCACTCAGCAACCCACATTCTTGCCTGTATTTGAAGTATGTCACCATAATTTTTAATGTAATTTTTATTTGATCATATTTGACAGCACTTAACAATTAGAGACACCATATCTTGACCTTGAATTCTTAAGGTGATCCTATAAAGTGACACTTGTGTTTCTTTTGTTGAGAGGAAAGATGTGTTTTGATTGCTGATTTGCCTTTTGTATCCTTTGATGTTTTAGAGTCTTGACATAACTGTAAATTCAAGCTAAAGAAATGTGCTGATGTGGAAAAATGCATAAGTATAGCTTGTTGTTCAACTTTTGTCCTCTGTCTGAGGCAAAATGAAGAAGAGATTGAAATTTTACAGGATGAACCTCTACTTCTCAGATAAGAAAAAAAACATTAATGTTCTACTGGTTGAGTAATTCCTAGGAATTCCTCCTTAGGACAAATTGCCTGTGAAATTTAGACTAATATCTGAATAAAAAGTGATATTCTCTTTGAGAGAATTTAGGCACCTTTCATACTCATATGAACTAAAGTTGCATATCCTTTGAAGTAAATCTTAATTTTTGAATCATTTTTATTTATGAAAACAATGCAAAGTAAATATTATTGTTGTTGTTGTTAGGTGCCATCGAGTCAAGTCCTACTCATAGTGGCCCTATGTACAGCAGATCGAAACACTTCCCGATAATGTGCCAGGCAAACGATCTTATTTAGGTTTAAGCCCATTGTTGCAGACACTGTGTCAATCCATCCGGTGGAGGGTTTTCCTCTTTTGCGTTGACCTGCCACTCTTCCAAAAATGATGTCCTTCTCCAGGGATTGTTCTCTCCTGACTACATGTCCGAAATATGTAAGACGAAGTTTGGCCATTCTTGCTTCCAAGGAGCACTCTGGTTGCACTTCTTCTAGGACAGATTTATTGGTTCTTTTGGCAGTCCATGGTATATTCAATAGACGTCTCCAGCACCACAATTCAAAAGCATCAATTCTTTTTCTGTCTCTCTTGTTCAATGTCCAGCTTTCACAACCATATGATGCCACTGAAAATATCACTCTCAGCCTCCATTGTAATTAACATTTTTACATTACTATGTTATATTTGTTAGAATAATGAAAATATGCTGATAAATTATTAACTGAAGTGTCTAATTTATTCAGATTAACTTAGTTTTTACATGTCTTCTTTGAAGATTCTATTACTACATTACTTTCAGTAGTGATGTCTCCTTAGGTGTCTCATCAGTGTGACGATTTCAAAAAAAATTTCCTTATTTTTGACTTTCCATGTTCCTTTGATTTTAACAAGGACTTCTCCAATGATGGGAATGAGGATTTCCCAACTCTTCATGTATTAGAGCTGAAAAGGGAAATCTAAATGATATTTTCAACATTCCAGGGGCAAGTATCTTCAATATTACTCTTCAGTTTAGGCTTGATAAAAGAAACTATAGTTTACCACATTGCCTTCCCAGTAATTTTTTAACTAAATATTTTAGCTAAATAGAAAATATTTAGACAAATTTCTCAAGTGCCTCCAATACATTTGAAAACGTGAATTTGTTGCTGTTTTAAGTCAACTTTTATCATGAGGCTGAGGAAATTGTACTGATTATTATATGTCTGTGTGGGAACATGTTCATGCATCTGTAACTTTACTGATTGATTAGGAATATGTTTGAGAAATGGGAATTCGAACTTTTTCTGTTTGCCAGAATGTACCACAATCTTATTGGTAAAGAAATGGTAATTAACCAGCAACAATGAAATGCACTTTTTTGGGGGAGGGGAAAGATTCCTAAAACTGAGAGTAAGAGCTTGCTACAATAAGGTTTCTTTCCTTTTTGTTTACGAGAATAAGAGCTACTAAATCTGGGAATAAAATTATCATAAAATGGAACTATTGCCCCTGGTTAAAATGACCTAAAATCTAATAAATATAAGTTGAAGGAATGTATTAAAATTTTTAAAATGATAGAGAAGCCAAAATTTTAGGTGTCAAGAATCTTTTTTATGTAGAACATGATTAAATTTCTAGAACTATGCAATCCAATGCATATAAAAATAATATTGATATTTACTAATGTAATCATTTTTCAACAAATATTTATTAAATATACACAAGTTACCATTGTGGAATAAACAAAACAATGATACAGATTTTTATGTGAGAGAATTGATGCTCACCCTCTCATAGAATGGACGCATCTGGGGACAAACTTACACAGCATTGTGTCCAACACCCACATTCAGAGACCAGGGATCTGAATACCAATGTTAGGAAATCTGCCGAAATTCTTCCCAAATGAGTGTCACAATCTCCATTTCATGTTACCTTGCTACAGTAGGAAAATAAAAGCCATATATTTTTTGAAAATAGTAGCAACAATACTATGACACAAAGGATGAAATGTTTATGTCATTAGAATGAACTAATAAAATAATGTGCATGTAAACTATTTCATGTAAACATTTGAAAATGCATCTGCATATTGTCTTAAAATTACTACTTCAGGATTCAAAGTGATGTTCTTAGGAAAAATAAGGATCAAGACACTTGCCAAAACTTGGAAAAAATATTTAGATTATGTAGTTATTCAAAGAAATAAATCAGCTTGCTTTATCACATAAACTTTCTACTGGAAAAAAAAATCTGTTTCTTTGTCCCTATAGCTTTCTCCCTACACATAGCTCTTGTCAAAATATTTTGCATGTAATCAGAAAATCTTGGCCAAATATCTCATACCTGTCTTTGATGTTTCTGTTCTAATTATGCACTGGTAACACTTATCAAATATTGAGTAAACAATATGTTAGAAAAATCACAACACCTTTAGTAATCATCTGTTTCAAATTATATGGTCCCAAAATAACTGTTAGTGGAACGTGTGTACTTTTACAACTAGTATGCTTGGCAGTAATACCAAAAGCAACATTTGGGCCAGGCTGGATGGCACAGGCCTCTAATCCCAGGAAGTTAGGAAGGCAGAGGCAGGAGGATAGGGAGTTCAAGGCCAAGGGCAGCCTGCATAATTTACCAATACCCTATCTCCAAATAAAAAAATACAAATTGGGCTTGGGGTACAGTTCAGTGATAGAGCACTTACAAAGTTATATGCGAGGCCCTGGAACGAGGCCCTGGGTTCAACCCCTAAGTACCACAATAAAAAAGTAAGTAAATAAGTAAATAAATGCCACATTTAGAGATGAAGTCATTTCTGACACATGTGTTACTTTTTCAAATACAATACAGTTGTGACTTTTACACTGCTATTTGAAGAAATTCCAACAAATATATATTTAGACCAGAAAACATGCAAAATGTTTGTGGTACGTAGCTTCTCATGGCTCCTCCAGACCTAGTGACTTGCTTCTAAGGAAGAGAATAGAGCAAATGTGGCATGACATCACTTCTGTAATTATGTTAGGGTAAAAGGACTGTGACTTCTGCTTATTAGCTTGATTTCGTGGTCATACTCTCTTGCTTATCTCTTCAGACAAAGCAAGCTGCCATGCAATAAATCAGTCTATAGAATGTTTCAAGGGGGAAATCAAAGATGCCTCCAGGGAACAGCTTGGGAGGAACTAGGGTCTGAGTCCAAAAACTTTCAGGGAGCTGAATCCTTCCAACAAGTAGCTGAGTAAATGGGGAAGTAGATCCAATCAGATCTTGTGATTACTTCCTCTAAGCTGCGCCCAGACTCTTAACTCAGAAACCATGAAGTGATAAATGTCAAATTTTTTTCCCCTCATAGTGCTTAGGTTTGAATCCAGGTCCTTGCACATGTGGCAAATGCTCTACCTCTGAGCTGCACTCCCAGCCCTATCTATCTATCTATCTATCTATCTATCTATCTATCTATCTATCTATCTATTTATTTATTTTTCAACAGAGTCCTTCAGGCCTTGAGTCTGCCATCCTCCTGACTCAGCCTCCCAACAATACCTATTTATAACTTTTGAAGTAACTTGTCTCACAGCAATAAACAATCATTTTTTAATGAAAGGCTTATGCTATTGATAATATTCATCAAGGGCCATGATGAAAGATTTCTCCAATTGTTGTTACTACAAAGTAAATTGTCTTGCCCCACATCACCATATGTAGGATCAGAAAAGGAGCAAAGGTATAAAAACCTGACTTCACAAATGGCTTCATTCCAAGTTACATTTCCATTCAAACAGAAGAAGCTGAGGGGAAAGACACTCAAAGTTCAATAAATGTCACTGAAATTTAATCCCTTTGGAGCCAGGCATCCTTCCTTCCAAGAACCATCCCTAACAGGGAGTAAAAGGATTCTTGGAAGCTGCCACAAAGGTTCTCTTCATTATGACAATGGCCATCTGCAAGTTATTTCAAGGTTCTGAATTCTCATCTCAGTGGAAAATTAATTATAAGAATATCTCAGCTTTTAATGGATTTTAAATGATCTAAAAACCTCTGTATTTTAATACATAATTCTTTTATATTAATAGCAGAGCAGATTATGAGGAATAAACTTTATGAACCATATAGCACATCAATAACACTCCATGTATTTGAAGTTCTGCTTACTTTCTTAAATGTATGCTATGAATAAGATTAATTTTCTTATAGATACATTTGCAATCAAGTTGAAAGTATTAGACAGAAGTTTGTGTTTTTCCTTAGAATGAATATTGACTAATTTTTCATTCTTCCTTCTGTATCACAAATTTTCATTCAAAATTTGGTTAAAAGTAATTTTCAAAACGTTAACAAATATTTTCAAGCATTGAAAATCTTATGTGTATTAATCTAAATAGCAAGATTATGCTAATCATTGGTAGTGGTATATCTGGAAGTTCCAAATAAGTTACAGAGTCTGAGAAAATGTGGCGAAATGATTACAGTTAATAATGATTCAGTAAAAATGTGTTTACACTAGATGTTGCAAAAGTGTAACATTCTAAAAGTCATTACAGAATTTACTAAAATTAGATCAGAGTATCATTTAAAGAAATATTAAAACATGCAGTTTGTCCTTGGATTATCTGTACCTCAGTTTTCTCATTTATTCAAAGACAGTATTAGAATCCCTACCTCATAGAACTATTAAAAGGACTGAGTTAACTACTATAACTAAATTGTTAAAAGCTCCTGATACATAGTAAGTGCTACATGTATAATCCATTAATATTTTTAACATTTATAATATAATACTGACAAGAAAATAAAATCAAAAGTTTTATAGGACTACAAAATGAGATATGGATTAGAATCAGATCACTGATTCTAATATACATTTGAGAGCTGAGAACTCTGGACCAGCAATGCAACCCAAATCTAAACGGTGTCTGATTTTGTAGCCTTCTAAAACCATTGAAAATGGTGCAGATTAGAATCAAGAATATACGATCTTACTTTGAGATAAGTATTGAACTTTAAGTTCAATATATATGTTTTGTTACATAAATATACATGTTATATTGCACCTTGTACTATTTGTCACTTGGCTAATTTAGAAGAGGAAACATTCTTTTATTCAATAAATAAACATAGAAGATAGATAATAGGAGGAGGGATGGATAGGTAGATTGATCGACAGATTGAGCAAGAGATCAGTTGATCAACTGATGGATAGATATGATGACTAAAACATCCTTCCTGTTTTAAAATTTCTATTTCAGTGGAGGGACATAGAAAACAAAATTAATATACATGCAGTATGCCACCTGATAATACATGTTAGGTGGTTTAGAATAATAAAGAGACAGAGAGAAGGTCAGGAGTAGAAAAGTGGGAGTGTGTACTGCAATTTCAAATGAAGGCATTGCAAAAGACAGTTTGGAAGAATAAACATTTGATCATGTAACTAAGGAAGGAGAGGAGCAAGCTAGGTTTATGAAGGGGAGAGACCTTTAACATAGGTAATGCAAATGTCCCAGGGTAGAAGGATATCTGATGTTTTCTTGGAAATTGTACATTATGTCACATATTATCTAAAATAAAGTGGTTAGAAAACTACTAAGACTATGAGATAATGTGGTCTTTATTTTCATTCTAAATAAATATATAGTACACTGAATACAGAATATTAGTATAAAAATTTGAGTGAATTTAACTGATCAGAAAATATATGTATACTATTTATAATTTGATATAAATTTAAAATATATATTATAAATCATATATTATGAATATATATATTATAAATTAAATATAATTTGATATTATAATTAAAATATATGTATACTATTTATAATTTGAATTTCATATTCATCAAATTTAATGATCTCTGAAAATTTGTAAAATGTGCCCTGTGTAGAGAGGATTATAATATTCATATAGTTTAGATAATTTGATCAAAGTCAACCAGTATATTAATGATAAATTATAACCAGAGTCCTCATTTTCAACTAAAATTCCAATGTTTGTTCTTATTATACAAAAGTCACTTCCAAATTATCAGATGTGCAAAAAAAAAAAAAAAAATGAGATGTTTGAAGTCAGGCACCATGGTGCCCATCTCTAATCCAAGTGACTCGAGAGTCTGAGGCAGGAATATCATAGATTTGAGGCCAGAGCCAGCCAGGCAATTTAGCAAGACCATGTCCCAAGATTAAAAATGAAAAAGGGGTTGGGGGATTGCAGTTCAGTGAAAGAGCACTTGCCTAACATGTGCGAGGCCCTAGAATCAACTGCCAATATTGTAGGAAAACAAACAAACAACAGGGATGTTTGAGATATTGAACATTTACATATTAACTTTTAAAAGTTAGCTGGGTATGGTGCATACTTTTCACTCAGCAACTCAGAAGAATGAGGCAAGAGGAACTCCAGATCAAAGGCAGAACCACCTTGTGCAAATTAGCAAGATGATGAGTCAAAATAAACATAAAAGTTGGGCTACTTCATAGCCCAAGCTTATATCAAGTAAACAAAATATTTTGGAACTCATATACATACAGATCTTGATGTTTACTTTTAAACCACTGCATATTGTTTTATTTTGCTTATGGTAGAAAGGTTACTACGTTAATGGAGCAGTACATTTCAACAGACAGAATATCTGCACAGACAGACACACATCAACACATATGAACTCCTTACTCTGACTGTACTAGATTTACTTCTCCCTCTAGTTTTCCCTTTTTAAAAATGAGGACAATATTGGCATATGAAGATAGAAATTTAAGCTCATAGAGGATCTTGCAGCTAATTAGGTTTTATACTTGTCATAGGCTAAAATCATTTTATTCCCAAAATAAAATGCTGAAAACTACCATTGTTTGAAATTCCAAGTTATATAACGGAGTGCAAGTACTGACATGATTATATAATATGATATAATAAATAGTTCTGATGTGCTCTTTACAAAAATATCTGAAATCTATTAGAAGTGATAGAATTTTGTATTATCAAAATACAGTTGTTATTTGAATATCTTTTTAATAGCCATAATGAGAAAAATAAAATCTACTATTAGTTTGTCACAAGTACATTGCTGGGCATTATAATTTTAGAATTGCTTTAGTAATTATGTCATCATATAAAAAAGTAAATCAAAATCTAAATAAATTTTGGATACTAAATACTGAAGAGAATACAAGGAATAATTGCTAATATCTATACTAATAAAGCCTGCATGAAATATTATGTTCCAGTGTTGGAAAATCTTTTAATAAACTATGTACCTTGGATCATGCCAGTAATTCCAGCAACTTGAGAGGCTGAGGCAGGTGAATTGACAGTTTGAGACCAGAGACAGCCTGCACAACTTAGCAAGGCTCTGTCTCAAAATAAAAAATAAAAAATGAGATGCAGTTCAGTGGTAGATCACTTGCATAGCATGCATGAGACTATCAATTTAATTCTCCAGTCCTGCAATATTTAAAAATGTTTTAATAGTACTTTTGAATTCTTCTAAACAAGATGTTTACTTAACATCACATATATAGCTGCCATATTTCTGTCTACCTGCATATATTACTTTGAATTTTAAAAAATGACTGTATACTTTCACTGGTTAAAAATATTGGTTTTCAAATCTTGTCTTGAATGAATAGTACTGTTAAATAACACCCATAATATTAGCGTTCCTTCAGTTAGATTTCTTCTCTTGTAGCAGATAAATTAATTCATAAGTAACTGTTTCTAGTATTGAATATGTATTTACTCACCATTGTCATATTTCTGTCAATATCTTGTTAACCACAGCACAGAACATCTGTTTTAATTCCTTCTTAGCATATATTCACTTTTTCTTCTACTGGAAACACTCCCATTTTCTTTTCCATAAGCATCATATCCCTAATTCTTCCAGATCAAAGGTAGGAAGGCAGCCCCTATCTAGACAGCAAGATGAAATTTCAAAGTATAGTCTGAAACTTTGGGGAAGAGAAGCATAATTTCTGTTTGTATTTATTGTGCTAGTAAGACAGAGATTGGGAGATATCAGATCTTCTTGCCAGCTTCAATAGAGGAGGCATCTCTACCTTCTTGAGAGTGATACCAAGATAGAGGAAAGTAGGTTTAAGATTCGAGAAAACAAAGTATTCTGTGGAAAAATTTGATCTCCTGGAATGGGTCATTCATAAAGCTGAAACACTCAGTTATCCTCTCAAGGAACCTAATAATTTGTAGTTTGATTTTAGTTTCAATCAGCATAAAGCCAGTGTTGGCTATCAAGCTCAGTGATAGAGTGTGTGTAAAGCAGGTGGAAGGCCCTGGAATTGATCACCAGCACTGCAGATAGAAAGAGAAGAAAAAGAAGGAAAGAAGGAAAGAAAGAAAGAGGAAGGAAGGAAGGAAGAAGAAAGAAAGAAAGAAGAAAAGAAAAAAGAAAAGAAAAAAAAAAAGAAAGAAAGAAAGAAAGAAAAAGAAAGAAAGAAAGAAAGAAAGAAAGAAAGAAAGAAAGACAAACAAACAAAGAAAGAAAGAAGGAGAAAGAAAGAAAGGTTCTTAAAGGCTCTTAAGTAGTTCAGGAAAACTGCTTACAAAAAAAATCCTTTAAATAGAAATAATTTATGAAAAGACAAAAGCAAACTCATCAGTATGAATTCTTTAAAAAGAAACTATATCAAATGTCTTTATGTATTATATTCTTTCTAATTCTATGTTATGATGAACTTGAGTGAACTTGGTTTTTCAGTTTGTTGATCAGTGTGGTTATAATTTCAATCATAATACCTATGAAAATCTAATTGGGTTCAATTAAGATAATTTAGTATAAATCATTTCCGCCACTTAGATGAAAATAGAAAACAGTGACAAGTTCTTTCAATCATAACACATAAAAACCATCCATAAAACAAATCAGGTCCAGCTGCTTCTAGCTGTATCTGTCTTGGGTTTTATAGAACTTTTTCATAGGAATATTAATGCAATTATAAGAAAAGTTCAGACCATACAACCACCAAATTTAGAGGCATATCTTGCAATTAGTGTGAATTTAAACTCTGTTTGCACATGATAGTCTCAATTTCTTTCTGTATTCTGATAATACTTCATTTCTAGAGTGATGGTTATGATCTATGAGACTTTACATGTGCAGGTAGTTTGTGAGTTGTTAGGTGTTTGACAGTTATTAGACATATTTATGTATATTTTATGTATGCATACATGTGTTCTATATGTGCACATGGGTATACTATGTATATGTGTGTATATATAATTTGATTTCACGGAATCCTAGAAATCTTTCTGAAATAAAACATCCTGAGCAAGATAGATATATTCTTTAGGATTCAGAGCACTGTATCGCTTAATGGCATGCAAAATTCAGGTAAAATGACCTGAGTAAATCTATTTAACTTCGTAATGACTCACTTTCCTCAAAAATAAATAATATAATTATTATTTAAAATGCCATGATATGTAAATTACAAAACAATTTAGTTAATATTCATAAAGAACTTATGAAGATAAACTTTGAACTGGCATATGATAGACATCCCATTACTATCTGCTGTTAGTTTGAGAAATTATTGGGTAATTTTCTGTTGTGGTTTGCTAAACTTTTGAGTCAGATTCAGTTTTCTTAGACAGGATTTTCCAATCTGTGTAATCCAGGCAACCTTTCTATATTCCTTGCTATTCTCAGAATGCTGAAAATGCCAGTCATGACAGTGAGGCAGAGTCCAGAGAAAGCAAGTTGTCACATTCTTGCTTCGGGAAACAATCTGGCTCTGTGGATAGCCAACAACTTCCCTTTGGGTGACATGGATGGGCAACACACATTATGTCTGCTTGTTTGTCACTGAGCCTTCTCTGATACACGATGAGTTCCTTAAGGGCATGGGTCATTTTTAATATACCAGAACAAGCACAGAGGATTTTCAGCCACCGAGGAAGAATCAGACACTAAAATAAAGGCTCCAGCCAGGGATGAGGAGGGGAAGGATATAGAAAATGCAGAAATTTTCACTAGTCTGCGAAGCATTGGACCTCAAGTGCAAAATCAAAGACATGGTACTGATAGTGATAACTCTCCAAAGGGATTAAGAAAAAGAGTAGGAAAGATAGCAATATTGATTTAAGGTTTTAGTGGATGTGGCATCAATAGTGACAGTGGAAATTGTTGGTGTCAAGTTGAAAGGATGAACTGTTTTCTAATCTCTGTGGGTAGAGTCTTGCTAACACTCACAAAATTTTGAAGCAATTGGAAGCTCCTGCAAGGGATCCAGAAATCAGCTGAGATATTTGAGAACATGAAAGAAGAATAGTACATAATCTAAGGGATAGTTCTATTGTGCTGTCAGCAAAAAGAAAGTATGTGAAGTGCCACATTTAAATTCAGCTGAAGTAGCTCTATATTCATCTGTTATGTTTAAACATGTCTTTCTTATCTGTATGCATGCCTCTGTCCCTAGTTCCTTAGACAAAGCTCCTAAAATCCTAAATAAAAATTCTAGAAGAAACATTTTTTATACTTGGTTTTGACTTTGGAACCTAACACACCAGTCCTAAGGCCTTTGCAATTTTCTGAGTAATAGGAACATTTGACACACACTTCTGAATAAACTGGAGTTTCCTAAATGACAGGAACATCTTTTGTACAACTGGAGGCAACTGTGGGTGAGGTCTTGGATTTCTTGGGGAAAGGAAGGGGCTGAAGGGTGAGTTGATACCAATGGCCAGTGACTTGATCAAGTTTGCCTAATAAAATCTCCAATAGAAAATTAAGTTAAATTTAAAAAGACAAACACAAAACAAAAACAAACACAAGGTTCAGTTTCCAAACTACTGAACATAAACAGGTACCCAGATGATGACTCACCTGGAGAAAGAGAAGGTCAGTTCCTACCACTCCATACCTTACTCTATGTACCTCTTTCATCTGGCTGTACATCTTTATCTGTTGCAAAATTCTTAATAATAAATGAGTAAAGACAAAGTATTTTAATAGTTTTATGAGTCACTCAGACAAATTTATCCAAATAAAAGAGAAAATATGGATATCCCCAATTTATACCTAACCAATCAGAAGTATTGATTGAATTCTACTAAAGAATGATACCTCAGCAGTACATGGTGGCTCATGACTATAATCCCAGCAACTCAGGAGGTGGAGGAGGTAGGAGGATCACAAGTTCAAGGAAAGAGGCAGCCTATGTAACTAAGAAAGACCCTGCCTTAAGATAAAAAGTAAGGGCAAGGAGTGTAGCTCAGTGGTACAGAGCTTGCTACATATGAGAGGTCTTTAGTTCAATCCTCTAGTACCATAAAAAAAATGCTATCCATTCTGAGGAGCAGTACTGTAGGAATAAGCCATCCACCAGTAGGATTTGACATTATCTTAAATTAAACAGTGTTGGAATTAAATTGAAATACTCTCCATCTGCTGTACACTAGAAAATTTCTGTGGGTGAGAAAAAACATTCACGTGATTTTGTGAACCAAGACTGGGGAAGTGTTCTGTGTTATATTTTATGTAAGAGTAAGAAACACTATACCTATCAGCATCTAATGGGACAGCCATTCCAAACAGATCAGCAATAATGATAATATTGTCTGAAAATGCTACTGCAGATTTGTGTAGATGATCAGAAGTACAAAGAAAAAATGCCTAACTTTTGCATTTGAAGGCTTCAAATCAGTGAAAAATTGGGTTCAGATTTGGGTGTGGATACAATATGCTAAAAACTCGAGAGCTCAGGTTCTGTTCCAGTTCAGGTTTAAAATTTTATTCCTATGCGTAGATAGACAAATAAAAACTTTTAATTCTGTCTTTTTCAATTTTTAAATAGCCAACAAATAAGCAAGCAAACAAACAAAAACATGAAAAACTCAACCCCAAACCAATTTTTCACTTGATCAAGCTCAGGTTTGGGCTTAGAAAATTTAATATATATATATATATAGATAGATAGATAGATAGATAGATAGATAGATAGATAGATAGATCCCCATGGGTTCTGGGTTCTGTTTTAAGTTTGGTTTGAAGCTCTGCTATCTGTACATACATTGGTGTTGTTGTTGGGTGCTGTGACAGGATTAAGAAACAAATCTAAACCAAATTTGAACCCTCTAAATTTTGGCATATTGAACCCACACCACAACCAGACCCCAATTTTTCACAGTTTGGAAACCCTGTGAGAAATAAGTTCATAAAAGAATTCTTAAAAAATGATGACATCCTCGGAGAGAAAGTCAGATTCCCAGGCAGATACGATGTGTAAGAATGTTAGGTACAGAAAGAACAAATGGAAAGCAAGAGAAATAAAGGAAAATAGAATATGTTTGGACATCCTGTTCATGCTTAGAGAAAGCAGTTAATTAAAAATAGTTAACCTATATTTCTTTTGTCTAGAATGTTGTTGTTGTTAGGTGCTGTTGATTTAGTATCTGACTCATGGCAACCCTACATACAACAGGGGAAACACTATTGTCAGTGCTTCTCTGGTGTTCATAGGGTTTTCAATGACAGATTGATTTTTGGGAGTGGGTTGCTGGATCCATCTCCCAAACCTACAGCACCTGGTGTTGCCAGGTCATCTCCAATCCATGTACTAAGCAGGCTCCACCCTGCTTAGCTTCCGAGATCTGACCGGATCAAATGGCACAAGGCTATGGCTGCAGGCCCTTTGTCTAGAATACATATATATTAATACATAATTTTTTAAAAACTGCAAATAGACTCTAAAGTATATTTGACCCATATTAACCTGTAAGGTAAAGCTTATAAACTACAAATTATTTGCCAAGGTTTTGATACATTTTTTTCACAAGAAGTATATATCATTAAGTCAACACAATCTGAAAACTAATGAATACCACATAGTTCTTTCAAAACAGTTTCTTGATGTGTTTATTTCTTAATTATAAAGTAATCCTAGGGCTACAGCTGTAGTTTACACAATAATTAAAGGATCAACAAAAAGAAAGAAGAGGGAGAGAAGGAAGGAAAAAGAAAAGAAAAAAGAGGAGAGAGAAAGAAAAGAAAAAAGAATTAAGGAAGGAAGGCAAGGATGGGAAAAGGAGGAAAAGAGGATTTGTGTAAAATTTCTTTAGCTACATGTTTAAATTGTGAGATAATGTGCTAACACATCCAGGACTAAACTTCTACTCTTTCACTTAGAACTTTTCCCTTCTAAAATCTCCTATGACTTTGTACATGTCAACATTTTTCTTAAAGTTTTCAGGTCAAGTATCTTGGAGTTATCTTTGGAAAATTTTTATCTACCTAAAGGATAGTGGTTTGACATCATTTTGTATCTTCAATACTCCTTCCAGTTAATTTTATGTTCTTATGGAAACTTACTAAACTCCAGATGCTATAAAATTTATAACAACTCAGAGACCCAGACTAATAAAGACCTTTCAATCTAATGGGAAATACTCAAAAAAATGCAAAGAATATAATGATCAACCACATAAATTGCAGTTATTTGTTGAATTAATAAACAAACTAAAAATGAAGGCTATTCTGACTAGGGTTACAGAATAAACGACAGTGAAAACTTTAACAAGTGTACCTGGAAAATACCATGTTTTTTTCATATTAACCCAAAATACTAGAAATCACTATCATGCAAACTTGTTTATTAAGGATTCCTGGAGTATTCAATAAGGATATAGTTCTAACACTCAAAACAAATCTATTTCTTTGACAGTGAGAAAATATCCAAATACTTATTTGTACATTTTATAAATAAAGCAGTCATGCAAGACATTTTTAATGACAAGCAAGCAATGTCGTTATTGAAATACAGAACATGAATTGAGGTGTAAAAATGTATCCAAGATTCCCTAGTGATTCTTCCACTTCATATCAAACAATGCATTCAACATAAAATATTATAGCATTAATTCCTTATCATCATCTTGTCACATTTATATCATACCATATATATGAACATCACAAATATGTTGCATATATTTGCTACTTTATTGCATATACAATGTTATTTATGGCATACTATTATGTTGTTGTTAGATGCCATTGAGTCAGGTCCCACTCATAGCGACCTTACGTACAAAACAATGAAATACTCCCCAATCCTGTACCAGGCACATGATCTTACTTATGTTTAACCCCATTGTGGTAGACACTGTGTCAAATCCATCTTGTTGGGGGTTTACCTTTTTTTCATTGACCTGCTACTCTCCCAAACATGATGGCCTTCTCTGGGGATTGATTCCTCCTGATTACACGTCCAGAATACATAAGACACAGTTCAGCCATCCTTACATCCAAGTTCCAATCTGGTTGCACTTCCTCTAGGACAGATCTTTTGGTTCCTTTATCAGTTCATGGTATATTCAGCATTGATCTCCAGCACCAAAATTCAAAAGCATCAATTCTTCTCCTGTCTCTTTTATTCAACATCCAGGTTTCACAACAATATGATGCAACTGAAAATACTATGACATAAGCCAGGCACATCTTTGTCTTCAATGTGATATCTATACTTTCCAACATTTTAAAGAAGTCTTTTGCAACAGCTTTTCTTAATGCAATGCATATTTTTATTTCTTCATTGCTACATCTGTGGATGCTGATTATAAAACCAATAAAGCAAAATCTTGGACAACCTCAATCTTTCCTCCATTTATCATGAAGTGGCTTACTGATTCAATTGTAAGGAATTTTTTTGTTGTTGACATTGAAGTGCAATAACTCAGAGCAATCCTCATAGGGTTTTCAATGGCTAATTGTTTTGGGAGTGGGTGCCACATCCTTCTCTTGTTTTTGTGGTGCTGAGGATTGAACCCAGGGCCTCAGAGACAGCAGAGTGGCACTCTACCAACTGAACTAAAGCCTAGCCTCAATATTATCTTATACATTATTAATTCTTTCTTGGAAAAATGTTTTAAAACAGCAGCAACTACTAATAGTACAAACTTATCTTGCTCTCTTGAGCACTGTGTCTATTGCATTCTTGTAAGCAACTTTAAAATAACAACAGTCAGCAGAGAGTAAGAGTTTATGAGCTTTAATTATTTATTTGGTGCCATATAAATATACATATTTAATTATAGAGAATATATTGGCAATTTCATGTATACAAAAATGTCATATATTAAACACACCTCTAGTACCCAGTCATTTTTAAAACAATTTGATTTAATTTTTAGAAGAGTAAGTGACAATATATACCAGCCAAGTTGATAAACATTCAGAAGCAAAGTTTTTATGTAGCATAAAATGAGAAAATAAATTAAAAATTTGAAATAACTACAATTTATTTTTTTCTCATTATACCCCAAGTGTTTTAGTTATAGGGGAACTAGTATGATGACCTTTGTCTCCATCCAAAGCTGGATTCCACCCTGAGAACTGAATATTTACTGTGTGCCAGGAACTATTTTAAAGGCTGGAAATATATCATGGAACAGAGGATACAAACAATGCCACCCTAGGGGAACTTTCAATACAGAGACAAAGGCAATGAAAAATAAGCATAATAAGTATACTGTACTGTGTATTTGAAGATTATAAAGCAAAAAATGTGAAGAACACAGCCAGGAAACTAATGTGGGTGTACAGGAGAAGGGTACACTATAGCATTAGAAATTGTACCAGGACTTCATGGTCAGCCTATTGGGAGAGTGAGGCTTGAGCAAAGAACTGAAAACCTGGATAAAGTTATCTAACAAGAGATAATTTCCAGTATAGGATCAGGTTGAGCAGATATCTTATATGTGTATAGATAAGATAGGAAAATAGAATGTCTACAAAGATGGGAACGGGAGAAATGTAGAAAAGGAGATTAGAATACACAGGTCTCTGGGAGTCTCAAAGAGGACCATCAGGCCAGTATGGACATTTTGGACTTTATTCTGAGTGAAATTGGGAGTAATTAAAGGGAGTTGAGCTGAGAAATGATACCATCAGTGGTTGGTTTACAGATGTATGTTTCATTAGTGATATCAACTTTGTTCCTGATAAAATTGATATTGGAGAATGTGTCTCTTATGTAAAAACTTACCTACTGTACCTGTGGTCAAACTGGACCACAAAGACCTTTGCCTAGGATGTTTGCTCTTATACCTATGGCAAGGACAGGCAGATGGAATATGTGTTCTATCAGGGAAACTGAAATCAAGGACTACAAAGAAGGAAGAAGAATGGGAATGAACTCATAGCTTCTCTTTCCAAACTCTCTAATTAGATTTAAAACAAGAGTGAGTGACGGATACACAGAAGTCATTCAGGAGTGTTTTTTGGGCAGCTTCTCCATATGCAAAAGAACATCAGCAGTGAGGAAGAGGTTTTCTTCCAATAAGTCCATTCCTGTCTTATCTTCTGCCATGCAGGGAAGAGGCTGCCCGGCAGCAAAGGTGCAAGTTAGTCCAGTTGATATGGAGAGTTAGTCATTCTAAGCACATGGGGATCATAAGGCTATTTGGCCACACACCTAGCTATATCCCAACTTCAAATCCATTAATCACTTAAATCCAGCCAGGATAAAAGTAGTGGGAAAGGGGAAAGATGTAGCCAGAAATTGTCATGTGCAGGAGAAAAGAAAGAAGTGTTTTTCCCCAGACGGGAAAACTCTCCTGGCAGGGCATTATTGCCAACTCATTGCCAACCATGTGAGTTCCACAGAAATAGGATTTATACTGAGTTCTCAAGGCTGAGTTACTTGAATTCTCCTCAACATCAGAGGTAGCACCCTGGCATCTGATCCCATCTGATCTCAGAAGCTAAGCAGGGTCAGGCCTGTTAGTTCTTAGATAGAAGACTTCTTGGGAATAACAGGTGCTTTAGGCTTCAGAGAAGGACCTGGTAGTCCACTCCTTAAATAATCAGCCATTGAAAACCCTATGAATAGCAGAGATGCATGGCACAGTGTTGGATAGTGGTTTGTTCTGTTGTGTGTAGGATCGCTATGAGTAGGGCCCGACTCAATGACAACAAACAACATCAGAGGTTCCTTATGAGTTAATCAGCAGCAGAATTTGTAACCAGATGTACAATGTATGTAACATATTCAGATACATTAAAGCATACCTCTCAGAACTTGAAAGCACATGCTTCATGAGGTAAAAAGGAGAAAAAGTGTAATCCAATTCAGGTAGTATAAGAGATGAAATAGCAAATAACTGATGACAGTATTTTGGATGCCTAATATAAATTCTTGGCTCTTGCACCTTAAGTGATCACCACAGGGTAATTAAGAAAGTGTCCTCTGAAGTGAGCAAGGAGGTTTGTCATTCAAAACATATGTTGTAGTAACAGTACTTTAGATGACAAAAAAGCAAGCCAACATCTACAAGAGTATAAGCATGTTAACCTGTTACAGAGTAAAATCTACATGAGTATGTCTTAAAGTTAGTGCTTAGAAAAAAAATTTTTTTAAAAATGTGTAAAACTACGTTAGAATTGCATTAAGGGAGCCAGGCATGATAATGGACTCCTGTAATCTCAGCAACTTGGGAGGTAGAGGCAGGAGGATTGCAGGTTTGAGGCCAGAGGCAGCTTGCATAACTTAGTGAGACCCTGTTCAATTTAAAGGAAAAAGCAGGCAGCCCAGGGACCGGCATGCACCTCACTGGCAGAGCAGTCACAAAAACATGTGCAAAGCCGAAGTACCGCAAAAATAAAACAGAACAAAACAAAACAAAATGAATGACATAGGGGAAGTAAGATGTCATCATTAAAGCTTAATTTTGTAACCCTATAATTTTAGCTTGGATATGTTACTACTGGAATAAATCTTTGAGAAATTAATGTAAAAGATGCATCCATATTAGACTGATGTAAGGAAAGACTGGGCCTGGAACAATTCTTAGAAATTTATTTTAGTTGTATGATAATCAAAATTCAGTGGGTAGATACACAAGAATATCTTAAAATACATCTTAAAGGCCCCAGCCTCAGAGAATAAGAATTATTTGCTCTAGGATATGGCACAGATATCAGCATTGTAATAAGCTCTGCACATTAATCTAATGTGTGTTAACAATACAAGTGGAACAAAGCTGCAGTAGTCAAAATTAGAAGTGATGTCGGAGGCTTGAACTTGGAGAAGACAATGGAAATGAAAAGAAGAAAAAAACTGAAGAGACATTTTGAATGTCTGGCTATCAAGATTAAAAAACTAGTTGCACATGCTAGTTGAGGGAAGGCTCAAGAGTAGTTCTAGGAATTCAAGCCCTGGCAATGAAAGGAATGTTTATATTTTTATGCAATTAAAAACTGAAGAACATTTAACCGTTTAAAACATTTTAGAGTAGGAATATCTTATAAGATAGTTATAGATTAAGATGGCATAAAACAAAATGGAAATGCCCACGAGGATTGGTTTAGGATCTGGTAAAGTGATGGAAGTTAAGAAACTTAGATTCACAATCACTTACATGTAGTTAACAAATGAAGCTGTGAAAGCATGGATGGAAGAAACGTAAATCTCTGGACTCCATAAGGTTAGGGATTGAGTCATGAAAATCTCATTTTTCCATGACACTTTACTATTAAAAACAAAACTAGAAGGTAGAGTAAACATTAGTTTCTGGAAGAAGGAACGGAAGGAAGAGTAATCCAGACAGAGGTCACTATTTCACTGAAATCTTAGACTGGAGACAGAGAGGATGGGAAAAGACATTTCCTGAAGAGAATTTGCAAGTGAGACGTGGCTTGAGGTTTAAGAAGAGGCCAGAATCTGGGGACCTGTGTCTTTGTAGACCAATTGAAAATATTTCATCTTTATATTAAGAGCAGTGAGAAGCCAGAGGGAATTTTAAAAGGAATAAGTGGGGGATATTTATGGAACAGTACACTGAGCACATGCCATAAGATTCTGTCAATTTTGGAGGAGGTATGAACTGGAGCATCAATTCCAGCCTGCTGTTGCTTCCTCAAATATACCTTAACCATTGAATGTATCATTGTCTACTCTTTTAAGAATCAATGTTGAATCTTGCCCACTCATTGTGTTATTTTGAAAGAGTTATTTAAGTTAGTGCTTCTCAACTTTCTTTTGGTATTAAAACCATCTGTAAAGATTTAAAAAACAACAATACTTGTCTTCAAACAATTTCAGGTGTTTCTAATGTGTCTCCAAGACTGAGAGCCATTGACTATTGCTCATTGTTTCAGTTTTCTTACCTTGAAAATTGGCAGATAATTATGTTACCTAAACTCTGGAGATGAAGCAACAGGAGATGGACTTAAAAAAGGAAGGAGAATAGAGTCAGCACGTACTTAAAAGTATGCTGGCTGTTCTCGTAGTCACTCACAGCGATTCCAATTTTTCAGCAAATTTCTTCCACAAAATATTCTACAAAGGAAGATTTCTCTTCAGCCTCTGGTCTGGTACTTTATCTTGTAATAGTTATGTGTTTTCAACCAGTTGTAGAAAGCCTGTGGTTTGAGGTGTGGCAAGGTTTCCCTGCTTTCTGAGGACTCCAAAATTTGTGTTAATGGTTGATGTCTAACTTTATGTGCACACATTAAACATTATTTCATCAGTTAAAACTTCCAGAGATATGATGCTATAAAACACTTATTCTTGCTTGTTCAATTCTGAGCTCAAATTCTTTTTCCAAAATTTAAGTGATATCACTATCCTTTCTACAGTAGTAGTATTGAGGAAATAGCATGCAGTGCTATCTGCCTAAAGTTACCTCTCAGCCCCCATTCCTGAGTACACAAATGATATACAACTTTGAACTTGGTAATCAAGGGAAGTGTGGGTTGTAGCAGGCTCATTTTCCTGCCCAACTTTGGTTCCTGTATTGATTCACTGATAAGAGGTTGTAATTTAGTCCCTCCATTTCTCATTACACCTTGTCATAAAATATGATTCTTCATAATCTCAGTACTTGAAAATAATGTTTCCTAGTATTCTGTGTTTCCTGGAATGGTCTTTAGTTAAGTCATATATGCATTCATGATATCTTTCTTAAGGCCAGAGACTGTGTTTCTAGATTAATCCTGGTCTAATGGAGCTGATGATAATAGAGCCACCACTTATAAGAGCATAGTAGGGCTGGATGTCAGTGCAAGTTTACAGTTCCAGCATTCAGAAGGCTAGGACAAGAGGATCACAAGTTCTAGGCCACTCTGGGCTACATTGTGAGAACCTGCCTAAATCACAATAAATAAATAAATAAATAAATAAATAAATAAATGAATGTGTGTCGTGCTAAGGCTGTGTTTAATTTCCTATTCAGTTATTAAAAGACTTTTTAAAAACAATGTCGACACATGCCTTCTCAAATAAGTAGATACACCAGTATGACACAAATTAAAGTGATCATAATGCTGACCAGAGCTTAGCTTCATTTCTTCACCATGTTTGGCCACTTAAATTCCATGAATATGCTGAGTTGTATTCCTTCCAGTACAATAGTTAAAGATAAGCATAAAAGGACAATGATCTTGTCACATTAAAGCTAAATCAAAATAAAATTTGTAAATTATAAAAAGAAAATCCAATTTTTGTATTACTTAGCCCACACAGCAATAAATGCTACACATTGCTATTAAATATTTTGATATGCTAATGTACCTTTGATGTGCATTAGCTTTATTTTATTAAATGAGGATTCAAAATTCAATATGTAAATGGAGGATGGGATAAAGGAATTGGAAATCTTGGCAGAGGGATTTTTCATTGCATCAAGATACAAACATTAGAACTTCATTGTAAAATTATAGAAAAATATGGAGTGCATTTAACTGTAACCATTATGTTCTACTATTCCTAGAATAAAAGCTAAGGCTGATGTTTTCTGGTAATGCCACCTGAAAGGAGCAACAGAAGGAATGGCCTCTAACTTCCAATATTATGCCTTGTTTCAATGTAGACAAATTCTGAGGATAATTATCACATACTGTTTTTACTAACAGTGCCTAGTGAGTCTACTGCAGACACCAAAGTATGACTTCAGGAGGAATTTGAAGACTATATTCTTTTATTTATTTTTTTTAACCTCAAAATATTCTCAGTGCATTTACCTTCAAGTTTTAAATGCAGATTTATCTGAATCTAATTTGAACTAAATGGCATGGTGAATTGAAATGAGAAAAGACTGTTTCCACCTTCTGGTGCATTGAAATGTTCCCATCAAGTGGTTTCTAAATACATGAGTTAATACAGCTATACTGTAGTAGCCTAGTAAAAACTACAAGTAAGGGGGGATAAATTAACATTTAACAAACATCTTTCAGTGCTGGACACTTAGTTTCTACATTTCATATGAGTCTGAGAAAGACCACATAAATTGAATATAATTATCTCCTTTTTAAAATAAGGAAAATAATATCTTCCCCGAAGTAGAATTACTTGACCAACACCATCCACCAGTCCAGTGACCAATTCAGAAATCAAGTGTTCTTCTGATCACAGGACCTTGCTTAGGAGGCATTTCGGTGGCAACTTGTTTGTGCGACTTTTGATAAGGGTGAAATGGGTTTTTGCTCTATCATCTGCATTTTCAAGATGTTTTTCAAATGGTGTGAATTTGTGAAGGTTCACGTAGGGAAGTCCGTCTTTTTTTTTGTTAATCTCTAGCTAAGACTTTAAATCCTAATGAGTTCACAAACTCAGAATGTGAAAACTTCCATCTTAATCTCCTGTTCTACAAATTTGGAGGCAATAATCAAAATGAAAAATTTATTGCTATTACTGGAATAGTGGTGTACTCAAACATCATGTCACAAAGTTCCGGAATGTTGGCATTTAAAGAGATTCTGGAGGTTGTTTAATCTGAAAGTCCACATTTATATCTCAGGTACTAGCAGCTGAGCCTCAAACTCTGCCACATGTGCATTTCAATTTAACCACAGAGTTAATTAGAATAAGAATCATAATTAAAATCCAGGTCTCCTATCACTTACCTTGGTGTTTTAAATTCATGATGATATGAGTAAACCTTAAATTGAAGAGTTATTTTACATTTTATTTATAGTACTATATAAGTTTGAAGATATCTCCTCAAATTAATTAAGCTACAAATCTCCTTGAAATAATAAAAAAAAATTTACTTTGTCTTACTTGGGAATTTAAATGGCAGCAGTTAATTGGGCATTGTATGTTTGCATGCTTCTCAACTAAAGTAACCCAATTGTTACCTAAGGCTTCCAGTTTTTACAGGGAGTTAAAAATTGACTTAAGGTGATTTGAATATTATCCATACAAACAATGTTTTATTCATTTAATTACTGTATAATTCTTGGTACTTGACTTGCCAATCTCATTGTCCTAAAACGTGAAATATATCTAAAATACATTGAACTAGTAGATAAGGAGTTGTCTGCTGCAAAATAAATAAATAAATAAATAAATAAATAAATAAATAAATAAAAGAAAATCATAAGAAAAGAAAAAAGAAAATAAACAAAAATAAATATCTCTGTAGAAGTTAATTTACGACTATGAGATATTACCTTATTTTTATGTCCAAATACATTCACCTACCATTTCTTTTGTCGGTTTAGGGGAGAATAATTTTTTTCTTCATTTTCTCAATAGATAGCAAATTGCATTAGAGAAAACATTCTCCCAGTACAAAATTGAAAATTGCTAATTTCTCACTTACATAGATTTCTTAGAACATCTGATACTTTTTTTACTCCTTCTTTGAGCAATAACATTGTAAATTGAGCTGTTAAACTGATTCATGCTTAGACCAGCAAAAAAGAGCAGTAAGTGGCTCTGAATCTTTCATAAATGCTGCAGAAAAGATTTTAGTCTGTGTTTGCCCCTTACCCCTGCTATTTTGTGTCATAATGCATCATTACATACTGATGTTTGCTCTTGTGCAAGTCAGCAAAAAAAAGGATTACATAGTGTATGTTGGCTCTTTTCCTTGAATTAACTGTGTCACTTTTGATTTGTTAAGTTATTGGACTGTGTTTCAGGACTTCTTAACATTAGAAGCTGTGGCATAAATATACATAGTTATTCCCCAGAAGTTTGCTATATTATCATCCACATCTTGGATATTTTAAGTATTTTTATTCAGGTAAAATAAATTTTAATATGACCTAAAATCTTTCTAAGAGAAAGAAATTGATGATGTGCAGTCCAAAGTGTGTTTTGTGGAGTCAATTTTTCATAAAAATTATGATAGCGGTGAAATTATTTTGTGGACTCAATAATAAAAATTAAAAAAAAAAAACGGAGTGAAATGGCCTCAGGCAGTATATTGTCTGATAATTCTTGCCATTATCATTTGCTCTGTGTCACCTAGAACCAGTGATCAGTCTTCATTTTGCTCAAATAGTTTCCTTAATGGAGCTTTGACTGCCCCAATGGGTAGTTGGACCTTCAGACTATTTTCCATAGTTGTTCAAATAGTATACACATAGTTTTATCCATTGATTCAAAAAAATTCTCATATTAGAATACAAAACAAATTTGCCTAATACACTTGAAGTAAGTACTTTGACATTTTATTAAAACCAGTTGGCCAGGGAAAATCAAACTAACTGAGTTCACCTACTATTTATAGAGTTCAGCTCTGCTTTGGCCTCTAGGATAAGTCCTGAGTATTCAAAGAGAAATAAGGTGTAGCTATTTTCCTTACAGAGTTCATAGCCTAGTAGGAAGACAAGGAAATAAAAATAAATTAAGTAAGAGAAGAGATTATTGTTTAAGAAAATATGTAGTTGTGGGAATAGGAATACATGGATTTGCTTTTAAATTGTACTACTCGCTTTCTGATGGATAAGAAACAAGCATGCATGTGTATATGTTAGAAGGGATAAAGCATATACAGTGTTTACCACAGATAAACCCAGAACAGACTTGTAATAAAGTAACTCTTTCAGAGACTGAGATGAAAATCTATATTACAAAATTTATAAATACTGGGGAGTAGTTTTTTTTTGTGACATTAGGTATGAAGAAAAGAATCAGAATCTAAATGATTCTTTAGATTCCATGACATTGTTGTTGTTGGGGTTAGGTGCTATTGAGTTGGGTGTAGTTCATAAGGATTCTATGTACAACAGAAAGAAACACTCCCTGATTCTGTGTCATGCATATGATCTTTTTTATGTTTAAGCCCATTGTTGCAGTCACTGTGTCAATCTGTCTAGGTGAGATTCTTCCTTTCTTTCATTGACTTCACACTTTCCCAAACATGATATCCTTCTCCAGGGATTGGTCCCTCCTGACTACACGTCCAAAATATACATAAGATGCAGTCTAGCCATCCTTGCTACCAAGGAGCACTCTGGTTGCACTTCTAGGATGGATCTGTTGGTTCTTTTGGCAGTCCATGGTATATTCAATAGACATCTCCAGCACCATAATTCAAAAGCATCAATTCTTCCCCTTTCTCCCTTTTTCAATATCAGTCTTTCACAACCATATGATGCAGTTGCAAATACTATGGCATGAGTCAAGAGCATCTTTGTCTTCAATGTGACATCTTCATTTTTCAATACTTAAAAGAAGCCATTTGCAAGAGTATTTCCTAATTAATATGTGTTTTGATTTCTTGACTGCTGCTTCTGTGGGTGTTGATTGTAGAACTAAATAAATTAAAATCTTGGACAACCTCAATCTATTCTCCATTTATCATGAAGTTGCTTACTGATCCAGTTGTAAAGATTTTTGTTTTCTTGATGTTGAGGCACAATCTGCAGTGAAAACTGTTCTTTGCTCTGCATCAGTAAATATTTAAAATCATCATAGATTGAAATACAATCTTTACATCAGCTGATAATATGATAAAACTAAGAAATAATACTTACATTACATACAGTGAAATAGTATCTTTGCCACTTCCTGGGGCCAGATTTTGATTTTTAGAAGAAAAATTATGAAAACATTAAGCTAACAGAAAATTAAGAGTTTGGATTTATAGATAAAGGAAGAATAAGAGAAAATTTCATGAAAAGAATTTTACTATGTACAGTAAATCTCTAGTATTGCCTTGAAAATGAGATTATTTAAAGCTTTTCATGTCAAGTCAGAATTATTAACATAAGACTAAAATTTATTTAACTTTATAGCTATATTAAACCTTTTTAAAAGAAAAACTAAAAGCTACAATTATTGGGAAAAAATATAGGTGCTGTGGATAGAGCTCAGTAGTCAAATGTACGCTTAGCATGTATGAGGTCTTGGTTTCAAATTACAGCACTACAAGAGCAAAATGCAAATGGATGTGTACTTTCCTTATTGACTAATCAATTGTTTAGAGGTCAAATATCACACAAATTTGGATGAGACTTAGCATCTACTGCAATTATAGAAAGTAACTAGAAAAATAACCTCTTGAGGTCATATCTAAGATCCAATAATTTAATGTGTAATGGCAAATAATGATAAGAAAAAGAAACTCTACCCCTTGCTCTCATAATTTCTCTCTCAAGTTCTAACCCAATTTCATTCTTTGGTTTGAAGTTGAAATAGGCTGCAGTCTAATTCAAGATGTTATGTATCATCAGTCATAGGGAGGAGAAAGGAAATGGCTCTTGAGCAATCTCCTTGTTTGCTGAAATTATTAGTTCAGGACAATGACATGGCATTTCTGTCTCACTCATGAAAGAGGTTTACTAGTTGGAAACTAGAAATGAAGATAAAATGCAGAAATATCAAATCATTTCGATTCCTAAAAGCTGAAATAATTTCAACTTACATGCCGAGACAAAGGAAGGCAAGAAAATCTTTACAAATGTGCTTTTTCTTCTCAATAGTATTCACAGTCCTAATGCATTTACAAGATGTTAAATCACATAGTTTAAAAAATCAGATTGAAATGGGAAACAACTTTCGAACTTATTTGTATCAACTTCCAGGGCTAATGTAGACACTCCCCAGAACCTTTGTATATCAATTCAGCTATTAATGGAAGTAGACATGTCATCATTCAGGTTGGTTCATTGCTCTGGTGCTGATTGCACCAACTACATAGGGGAAATGTGGACAAAAGCAGTGATTTAGGAATAGTTTTGCCTGAATAACGTTTTGTAGTCTTCCCCAAATTATGACTTAATGCAAACACAGGAATTCCTGATAATGGCTTCCACTAATGTAAAATCTGAATAAAATAAAGAAGAAAATAATTCACCTCTGTTCATAAAACCATCATATATGCATGATGTCTGTCATATATTAATACATAATATGTATGTGGTAAAAGAATGAAGAGTAGTTAAATAACTAATATTACATCAATAGAAAACTGTACAATAAAAATTTAACAGGATGGAACATATATTAAATTAGACCTAGTGAGCAAATCCATAATAGTTGTAATACTTTACTAATTATGGCTTAGTCTGCAACCATACCACTGTGATGTCAGATTCTATCAGATCTTGGGAGGTAAGCAGGGTTGAGCCTGAGTAGCACTTGGATGAGAGACAGCCTGGGAACACTAGGTGCTGTAGGCTTGGGAGAAGGACCCAGCACAACACTCTCCCCAAAATATCAACCATTGAAAACCCTATGAATAGCAGAGAAGCACTAACAATACTGTTTTGCCTGTTGTACCTAGGGTCGCTATGAGTGGGACATGGACTTGACCGCACCTAACAACAACAGCAACAACAATTATGGCTTCACATTTCAAATAACTAACTAACTAACTAACTAACTAAATAAATAAATAAATAAATACATCATTCCGTAATTTTCCCAGTCCACACAAGTTTCTTTAAAGAGTCAGCATAATCAGGCATATTTATAAATCCTGATTGGGATTACCAAATAAATATGCTTAATTGTTCTATGGTTAACTTGGCTACATTGGGAAGTGTATATTCCAAGATACTCTTTCCTATGTGATATTAACAAAAAGTGGATGAGTGCTCAGGAGGCAGCAGTGAAGAAACAGACATGCATCTTGAGATAATCATTTATCTTGGAGAAGCACACAAAGTGGAACTGATACTATTCAAGTTGCTTTGCTTTTATCTGTTCTGCATTCAACCCTATTTCTTGACTGTGACCCCTCAAAGTAACTCCAAGTCACCTCAAATGCTTTCATGAAAACTCAAGAAAGTAGACAATCACCAAAAGCAAAGAGCCAATGCAGTCCACAGATTTCTCCACTAGCTTCATATCTGGTGTGTCTCTAAAAGCTGCGTAGAAGTAGCATTAATGTTTACTGGAAAATTCTACACATTTCCTTTCATTTCTTTAAAACTTCTTTGTGAGTCTTTATTTACCTCCTTCATACAGTGCTTGTTCATCATGTAAATGAATCAATAAATTCACTAGGCTATAACTTTTATGGTATGTTTCCTCTGCGGTTGCTTATCTTGCCAAAGATGGCTACAATGCTATCTTCCTAACCTCATGCTCTTCTAAAATATGACTTGCCAGTCCTCCATGAAGGAGACTATTTCTATAATCCTTTGAATTAAATCCAAAGAGTAGGGCCTTTGACTACTTTGGCCAACAGAATATGAAAAAACAGATGTCTCATTTCCCAGCCTACTATAATTTGCCAGGTATTATTTGCTTTCTCTCTTAGGACAGAAGCCCAAGGGAACATTATGAGCATATCAGAATTCTGATCACCCATGCTAGGTAGCAGTCTATGCTTGTAAAAGGCCAGCCTGGCCATATGAAGATGCTATGTTAACAGCAATAGATGGTCACTCAGTCCAGAGTTGGTCCAGTCTTCCCAAATAAGGTCTCAGACATTTCAATTAGCCTAGCCCATTCACATTTCAGAAGATTTTGGATCCGACTGACAATTAAATAGTTATTACACTGAATATTTTCAACAAGTTCTGCTATATGGGCTCAGTATACACAAATATCTCTGAAAGATAATAATATATTACTATTTTAAAATATCCACCTGTGAGATTGCTTGTTAATGCAATAGTAAATAGCAAACAGAAGGAATTAAAAAGATTCTCCCTTTTTCCCCCTAATTTTACCACTGTTCTTCATTGTAGAAGATATTCGGCATTTGCTAAATGAAGTGAACACCCCAAAGTTCCAAAAGAAGCCTAACTTTTAACAATTCCATTGTTTGGCTTTTTCTTATACTGTGGAACCACTTTGTGTGTGAGATTTACAGGTAATATTCAAACCATAGGAATCAAACAAGAAAAACTTTTTAAAATAAAAAGTCTGAATTCCATTGTTTCCTCTTTACAAGAAAAAAAGAATACATGCTGTGCCTCAAATTTTTGTTACAAATTCATTTTAAGTCATCACCTTTTATATTATCAAATAACACCCCCAAGATGTGTTGATTTTGATTTTCCCTCTATGTATTTTGACAGTTGGGGAAGGAACAAGGCATATTTAGCTCAAAGATTTAGTAATTGGCTTTTTACCAATAACTCAAAAGTTACCTAAAATTCACTACTGATGAATTATTCAGCTTTCACTGGTGCTACGGGGCCCCAAAAGCCTCAGTGAAGTGGTTATTGCCTAGAAATTTTCTTTGGTGAATTTGGCCAAAATTCTGATTGTCTCTTTTGCTACTTATCAGGATTTTTGTTTACAAGCTGTTTAAGTACTTTGAGATTTAGTATCTTGTTACATTAAGTAGAGACTATAAAATCTGTATATAAGGTTCCTTTCTTGTGTTTTGTTTGGGGTGGTTATTGTTACTTTTTATTTTATTATGAATTTTTGTTTGCTTTGCTTTGTTTTTTGAAGTAATCTATGACAAGGAGTTGGGTGCCTGCAAAATCCTAAAGGAGACAAAAAGTACTTTAAATCATAACTCTCACCTCTTTCCCCTCACTCTACTTATGTTTTCTTGACCTTTTCTCACCATCTACATTCAGGGTTCTGCTCTGCTAACTGAATATTGTGTAATATTATATCTGTTCCTGTCTGAATATGAATATTCCTGATATATAAATTTTACTTGACTTTGATATCTTTTCCTGTCTTTCTATTTATAATACGTGAGGTGAGAAATGATTATATATCCTGCATTGTCTTAAGAAGGCTGCAGCTGTACCACTATGTCATCTGATCCCATCAGATCTCAGAAGCTAAGCAGGGTCAGGCCTGGTTAGTACTTGCATGGGAGACAGCCTGAGATCACCAGGTGCTGTAGCCTTGGGAGAAGGACCTGGCAACTCAACTCTTCAAAAACACACTCTGCCATTGAAAACCCTATGAATAGCAAAGAAGCCCTAATAATACTGTTTTGCCTGCTGTACATAGGATGGCTATGAGTCAGATACTGACTGGAAGGCACCTAACAACAACAATTGTCTTACGAGATTTATTTTGAAGTTGTTCAATTTAATAATAAGCTATGATGCAAGAACTACTAATATACCCATTTTGAAGATGGAGTTGTTGGGTACAGTGACTTCTTGTTGTTGTTGTTAGGTCCCATGGAATCCTTGTCTGACTCATAGCAACCCTATATACGACAGATGAACAATTACTCTTGTGTTTCTCTGCTATTCATAGGGTATTCAATGGCTGATTGTTTTTTGGAAGTGGGTAGCTGGGTCATTCTCTCAAACCTACAACACCTCGTGTTCTCAGGCAATCTCCAATCCAAGATCCAAGTACTAACCAGGCCTGACCCTGCTTAGCTTCTGAGATTTAATGGGATAAGATGCCACAGTGGTATGGCTGCAGGCTTAAAGATGTGATTTTTAAGGATACAGTGACTAGTATGGTGTAAGTCAGAAAGGTAGTAAAGAGACTTTTAAACAAAGAAAACCAAATTAGGCACACACTACTTCTATAATTTTAATGAAAAAAGAGAGAGAGAGAGAGAGAGAGAGAGAGAGAATTGGCATTTTGCTTAGGCCAGTGTTTTGTAAAATATGCTTCAAGATCAACTCTTTAAGAATGTCTGTAGATTCTTTGGTCCTATTCCAGACATACAAGAGAAGTTTGAGAAGTAAGATAAGAAATTTATACCCTTAATAGGATTTGTCAGTAATTCTTGGTATAATGAAATTTGGGATCCTTTTTTTTTGAAAGCTTCTCATAAATACAGTGCTGCCTCACACAATGTTTCTAACTGCTCAATATTTATCTACATCTGCTCTTTAAGTTTAGAAAGGCCCATGGTTAAATGAATGATAGTTATAGTTTGTCTTTGTTTTACCAGCATTATACTCTTTGAGCTTTCCAATTCCTACTCTATGATTTTGAGTTGCTTTCTGCTCTCATACTCACTCTATTTTTCTACAGTCATTTGTATTCCAAGGTAAATTTAAGTCTGTGTGTTACTTTTCTCATAATTATTTACCATTTAACAGAATTTTTACTGGTGGAAATTTTGCAGAATGAATTGTGTACCTTAATCCAAATTCATATGTTAAATTCCTAAATTCTAGAACTTCAGAATGTGACTGTATTTGGAAATTGGCCTTTAAACAAGTAATTCAGATAAGGTAAAGTCACATGTGTGGGCATTAATTCAATATGACTGTTGTCCTTACCAAAGGAGATTAGGACAAAGAAAACACACACTGACATAAGACTATGTGAGGACATACTGAAAAGGTTGCCACCTACAATCCTCAGAGAGAGGACCAGAAAATAGCAAACCTGACAATTCTTTGATCCAGAAGTGTGAAACAACGCAATTCTTCTTTTAGATGCTCAAACTGTGATGTCTTGATATGGCAGCCTTAGCAAATGGAGACAGAATCATGGTAGTAGACAAATGAATAGCACTGTTTCACTGTAACTCTTAGAAAACAGAGGACCTAAAGAATGAATTGATAAATTGCAAAGAGTAAATAAAATCAGGACTTGAAATAGAAGATGGCAATCACAGATTTGAAAGCAATATTGAGCTTCACTGGGGTTTAGGTCAGTTGGTAGAATATTTTCTCCATGCACTCTGAAGCCCTGTGTTTAATTCTCAGCACGCCAAAATTGGAAGAATGACCTGGCAGCCCACTCCTGAAACAATGCGCCATTGAAAGCCCTATAAATAACAGAGAAGTACTGACATAGTGGTGGGCATCACACAGTGTCAGAGACTGTTTTGTTCTGCTGTACATAGGGTTGCTATGAGTCAGACTCAACTTCATAGCACCTAACGACAACAACAAGTAATATTCAAGGAAAATTTGATTTTTGTTGAAATAGTGCATATAATTGGAATAAATATATAATGAAATAATATACACTGAGTGTACTATAAAATAAAGAATTCAGGATAAGTAGATGTAAACATAGAAGATTAAAATTTCTTGAGTGTTTTCAAGACAGAGTCCTATTAGATAGCCCTAGTTGGGTTGGGGGACTGGAGTTTAGCTCAGTTGGTAGAGTGCTGCTCAGCATTCTCTGAGGACCCTGGTTCAATCTCTAGCACCGCAGAAATGGGAGAAGGTTGTGGCAATCCACTCCCTAAACAATCAGCTATTGAAAAAAAAATACCCTATGAGAGTTGCTATGAGTCAGACTCCACTCAATGGCAATTAACAGCAACAATTATGGAAGAAGGGCATGGCAATCCACGCCTGAGCATTCCCAAAACAAACCACCATTGAAAATCCTATAAATAGCAGAGAAGCACTGACATAGTTCCAGGCATGCCACAGTGTTGGGAGTGTTTTGTTCTGTTGTACATAGGGTCACTAGGAGCCAGAACTGACTGGAAGACACCTAACAGAAAATTGGCTTTGGTCTCACAATCGACTTACCTCAGCTTCCCAAGTGCTGGGATGATAGACACATGCCATTGAGATTGTAATTTTTTATGGTAAAAACATGTTAATTCAATTGGTTATTTATTCTCTGTTTCATTCAATCCATATTGATTCTTACTCTTTCCTGGCTCTCCAGGCCTACCACCCTGGCATCAGATCTAGTCAGATGTTGGAAGCTAAGCAGGTTTGAGCCTGGTACTTGGGTGCTTAGTACTTGGAGCTTAGTACTTAGACAAGAGACTGCCTGGGAATATTAGGTGCTGTAGGCTTGGGACAAGGACCCAACAGCGCACTCCTGAAAAGATAATATATTGAAAACCCTATGAATAGCAGAGAAATACTGACAATAGTGCCAGCCTGTCAAGGTGTTGAGTAGTGTTTTGTCTGTTGTACATAGGGTTACTGTGAGTCATACTCTAGTTAACAGCATGCAACAACAACTCTCTCCTGGGCACTGTTCTAGACATATGGAATTTCCAACAACACCATAGGTAATGTATCTGGCTACAAAGACTATATTTATAATTAGTAGGGAAAATAGAGAATGATTGAGTAGCTAAAATATTGTCTGCTACTAAAATTTCTTTTAAACATTAGCTTATATGAGGACATAGTGAGAAATGTACTTTAAAATCAACTTATGTATATATTGAAAAAGATACATAAATTATAATATTTTCATGTAATATATCTTCAAATCTGGCAATAATGACCCTGCAAATGTCTTAGCTTTATCAGTAGAAGTCTTTGGACTTTGCATATTTCATCTGACAAGTTTTAATCTGTTTATTTGTAAAGAGGACAGTATTTATTATTTAAATGTGCCGTATAGAATGTATAATAGTGTCATTGACCTTATGCTATAAACATATTTCCTGGGAACTACATAATTTCAAATATTATATATGATACAGATATTTATGATTATGGGCAGACAAAAATAATGAAAATAATGAAAGGAAAACATCCTTTGTTTATCTGTGAATTAGTTTTTGATTTAGAATTATATTTATTACTTTTATTAAATTCAATGAGAGTTGAGACACAATAACATGTGGTTTCTTAAAATAGAAAATATCTCAATAAAAATATTTTATGACTTTTATAAGATATATCTTCAAGTGGATTCTGGATTTTTTTTTCCAGTACTGGAGGTATGAATTCATATGTTGCATATATTTTGCAAGTGCTCTGTGACTGGGGTGCACCCTCAAACCATTTTTTATGTTTTATCTTGAGACAAGGTCTCATTACATTACACAGGCTGTCTCTGGCTTTGAAATTGTGATCCTCCTGCCTCAGTCTCCCAAGTCTCTGGTATTACAATTGTTGTTGTTGTTAGGTGACCTGGAGTCCGTATCCATTTCATAGCGACCCTACATACAACAGGCGAAAGACGATTGTCAGTGCTTCTCTGCTGTTCATAGGATTTTCAATGTCAGATTGATTTTTGGGAGTGGGTTGCCTGGTCCATCTCCCAAGCCTACAGCACCTGCTGTTCCCAGGTGGTCTCCCATCCAAGTACTAAGGAGGCCGACCCTGCTTAGCTTCCGAGATCTGACAGGATCAGATGCCACAGGGATATGGGTGCAGGCTCGTTATAGTTGTAAGCCACTGTATTTGAGTCTGCATTCTGGATTTTTTAGAAACTAAAAGAAATGCTTTGCAAAGCCAAATACAAGCAAGAAATGTAATCAAAGTTGAAAAAACATTAAATCCAATATATGAATGGTTTAATTGTATCAAAATTTTCATGATCCAAACTAAAACAGGTATTCAATTACCTTTACCACCTCGAATTTGCCTCTAAACTTATGGGAGAAAAATCATAGTCATTCAGATTTAAATGAAAGCATATGTTCTCCACTCTAATTCAAACCCTTTCAAGAGTTTTAGAGGGCTACAAAGTCAGATGTGGATTAAAATCTCATGTGGATTTAATTTTTACAAGAGAGCTCTCTTGAGAGGTACCTTGAGCACAACCCAATCCAATCTGTACACTTTCAAATCCACATCTGATCTTGTCACCATCTAAAACCCTTGAAAGGGTAGAGATTGGAATGGAGATAATATGATATGTAACTTTATATTGCAAAGCAATAAAATTTTCAAAATATGATATCTTCAAAACTGGTCATTTATAAAAAGTAGTTCATCTTTACATTTAAATCAAATTTTAGTGGAGTGATGTCATTTAATAACTTTTTTCATAAATGCCTGCCTCTAGTAAGGAACAATGTAAATCTAAAGGATGAAATGAAATCTTAATATGTGTCACTAATTAAAGGTGTACACCAGTCCAGTTTTAATATCATATAACATAAAAAATTTGTTGCCACTGGGGAACAAGAAGCTAACAAATTAATTTGAATTATTTTAATATCCATAAATTGTCTTGTATTACAAACATTTCTAGTTATATTCTAAATGATCATTCCATCCAAAATATACTGTTTATTTACAGTTTTTATACAGTTTTATTCTCTTTAAGTTGATATAAACAGTAGTAACAGTTCTTTTGGGCTGGGATTTAGCTCAGTTGGTAGAGCGCTGCTCTGCAGTCTCTGACATCCCAAGTTCGATTTCCAGCACCACAAAAATGGGAGAAGGATGTGGCAATCCACTCCTGAAGCAATCCAGAAACAATCAGCCATTGAAAATCCTATGAGGGTTGCTATGATTTGGACATGACTCGACGGCACCTAAGAACAACAGCAACAGTTCTTTTAGTTTTTTGAGTAATCTAATACATGTGAAATTTATGGTTGGCCTGTGATGATTTAATAACTTTCAAGGAAAAGAAGAGGAGTATAAAGCAGAAATGATATACAGAGATTTTTTTGGGGGGACACTGTTTAAAATAAGATTTATATTAAAGAAATGATAGGATTAATTTTTATCATAATGTGTTTAATGCTCTTCTAAAATTGCTCTTTTATTTTCTCAAATCTTTTTGAAATGAATAATCATAAACTTTCAACATTCTGAACATCATCCACACAGACCATCCATTTAATAATTAACATTACACATTTTAAAGTTATATTTCACTGATAATTTTAAAATATTTGTCAGAATTCAAGAATATTGATAAATTTATGCAAAATCTGGAACTTATCACTCTTTTTTACTATATGGACATATGTTT
>VMDO01010120.1:0-59393 GCA_007922755.1 Pedetes capensis
GACGGCAGGGTGGGGGCAGGGAAGGTGGGGGCGCGGGGGCAGCTCTGATTGTTTTCTTGGGGGTATATAAGGGGTTTTAAGGAGAGTCGTGTGCCAGACACGCAGCCACTGAACCACAAGCAGCCTCCCTTTAACTGGAGTGCCTGGGAGTCGCGTGCCAGGAGCCGCACGGCCAGAAACTGACAGACAGACACACACCGCCAGCACAACACACGAGACACAGGCGGGCAGCCGCCGCCACCGGGGCTCTTGGCAAACTCGCGGGTCAGAGGGGCCCCCGCAGAGCCGCGCCGCCGGAGCCCCGCGGGGCGAAGGACGCAGCGCTTCGCCCCTGGCTGTAAGCAGCTTCCCGGCACCCGCCGAACAGCGACGTGGCGGCACATTTAGGGCCGAGTAGGTAAGTATCTACACCGCGCAGGCGGCTTCCCGCGTTCCGTCCGATCACGCCCGCACGCCCCCTGCCCAAGCAGACGCTCTGCGGTCCCAGCCACAGGCCCTTTTGGGGAGCGGGAACTCAGTCGCCGGGGCGGCCCCCTGAGTGCGGGATCCGGCTGAGCGGTGGCGTCTACGCGGGGCGCGCCTGACCTTGGACAGCGCGGGCTCCTCCGCGCCGTTCGAACCCGTCCTGGCGGGGGAGCCGGGAGCTCGGCGCGGAAGCGCGGGGAGCGCGTCAGTGGCCGCATTCCAGTCTCATCCACCTTTCTCCTTCCCTGCTGTCCTCCGCAGGATGTTCGTCAAAGCCGAGACCTTGGAATTGAAGGAGGAGGAGGACGTGCTGGTGCTGCTCGGCTCGGCCTCCCCGGCGTCGGCGGCCCTGACCCCGCTGTCTTCCAGCGCCGGCGAGGAGGAGGAAGAGGAGCTGGGCGAGTCCGGCGGGGCGCGCGGGCAGCATGGGGACGAGGCGGGGCAGGGCGCGCGCGGCGGCTCAGCGGTCGGGGGCTGCGGGCCCCCGCGGCTGCTGGGTCTGGTCCACGAGTGCAAGCGGCGACCCTCCCGAGCCAGGGCTGCGTCCCGCGGCGCCAAGACAGCCGAGACGGTGCAGCGCATCAAGAAGACGCGCAGGCTTAAAGCCAACAACCGCGAGCGCAACCGCATGCACAACCTCAACGCGGCTCTGGACGCGCTCCGCGAGGTGCTCCCCACGTTCCCCGAGGACGCCAAGCTCACCAAGATCGAGACCCTACGCTTCGCGCACAACTATATCTGGGCACTCACAGAGACCCTGCGCCTGGCGGACCACAGCCGGGGCGGCGGCGGCGGCGGCGGGGGCCTGCCGGGGGCGCTTTTCTCTGAGGCGGTGCTGCTGAGCCCGGGGAGCGCGAGCGCCGCGCTGGGCGGCAGCGGGGACAGCCCGTCGCCCGCCTCCACGTGGAGCTGCACCAACAGCCCCGCGCCGTCCTCTTCCGCCTCCTCCAACTCCACCTCCCCGTACAGCTGCACTTTATCGCCTGCCAGCCCCTCGGGGTCAGACCTGGACTACTGGCAGCCCCCGCCCCCCGACAAGCACCGCTATGCGCCTCACCTCCCCATAGCCAGGGATTGCATCTAGGAGCTGTCCTTAACTCCCCACACCACGCTTTAGTGGGTTCCCTTTCCTGTCCCCTACCCAGCCCTCCTCCCCCAACTTCTCCTGCCCGCTCTTTCCACTCCCTGGAAACCGCAGAGCAGAGCCGAAGCAGCCGGTGTGATACTGCTGTTGGCTGTGCGCTCCTTGTCTATGGGTTTACTTCGTTGAGATGACTTTGATTTATTCAAGGTGTGAGGGAGCTTATTGTCAAAGAGGATAGAGGTGTCTGTGCGGCGCTTCTTGAGATTAAAAAGACGCCAAAAAAAAAAAAAAAAAAAAGTTGGTGGCGTATCTGACTTGTTTGCAGAGGCGACTGACGCTCCTCCCCTCTCTCCCAAACGCGGGCGGAGGACTCAGAGCAGTGCGTGTGAATCTCCCCGGGGGAAAGCAACTGGTTCCTGTGATCTCTTCACCTCTGCTTCTACATAGAGATGTTAATGTCGAGTAGAAAGAAATGTATCTTAGCATCTGAATGATTTTATCGGTAATAATATTATCCACAGATCCGCAATGGCTGGCATCTGCTTTATTCCCATTGCTGTCTGAAGGCTGTGGGAATTTCACCTGTCAAACCAAACTTTCCTTCCCTGATGTGCACTTTGTTCTTTTTGCTAGATTCGTCACAAGGTCTATTGTCCCGTCCTTCTCTTTCCTTTTTCTTCTCCATTTTGCCATCTGTCTCTTATGATTTATAAGGGGGGGGGGACTTGTTTTGTTAGAGGTCCAGGTTAGAAGTCATTGTATAATTTGTAGGCTTTGTAATGATTGAATGCAAGCGTGGAAATTTAGGCTGAACTCTCTATCAAAAGGAAAAATGTGGAGGAAAAGGGAGAAACTAGGAGGGAGGATTGCTTCATGCATTATTTATCTCGACCTTTTAGGGGAGAAGGAACTCCCCCATTCTTTCAAGAGATTAAAAATAAATCAACAGTCTGAAAACCTAAGCAGACACGGAGCATTATCAGGATCAGCCACACACGTGTTCCCTTCTATTTATTATAAAGAAAAATTTCATGGGAAAAGTATGTATTTTTTGTATATTCTACAGAGTTTATTCTAGTATGTATTTACATCTTGAACAAGAAATGTTTTCTTGTGATTAAGCTAAATAAAGTGTCTAATTTTCATAAGTTTTGTGTGTCACGTTCTATTTATTTCTTGTTTAATTGGTTTTTAGATGCAAAATGAGTTGTGTTTTTCTGACATTCTCTCCATGTTAAATTGTATGTAATGCTTGTACTTTCTGGCAATATTTGGTGTGAAATTTCACTAAAAATTTACTAGAAGCTGAATCATATTTGAGGCACCAACACTGAAGTAATAGTGTAATGCTTAATACAGACACATACTTTGCTTTTAAGAAATCTAGTTCTGAGCTGGGGATGCAGCTCAGTGGTAGAGTGCTTGCCTAGCATGCCCAAGGCCCTAGGTTGATCCATGCCCTTCCCACAACCAATTTCTGAACAAACAAGATGAGAAAAAAAGGGGGGTGGAAATTAAGTGATCATTAAGTTATGACAATCTCCAAAATTCAGAGTATTTTGACTTTACAAAATAGTGAAGTTGAAAGTCTTCATAGTTTATACAGAAGTTTGGCTCTTACACTTACATTCTTTTGGCTTCAATTTTCATCTCCAAACTGAAGGGATTGGATAATGATCCCCAAGCCTCCTTCTTCCAGCTCTTAACATCTGTGATGTGACAGTATTTATAAATTCATTATTGTAGGCTGGTTTTGTATTAGTCATTTTAATTAGCTGGTTGATTTGAAAAGCAACCTCCTAGAAAAAAGGAGATATTCAGAGTGAGCTGAAATACAAAAAATATATCTGAAAGAAATAGCTCTCCTTTTTATTCTTTGTTAAAGTAATTACAGGATCAAAACTTCAAAGAGGAAGTAAAAATGTCGTAACTTGCACCTCAATCTCCAATGCAGGAAGGAAAAACCTTTGATTGACCTTGGTTCCAAAATGACCAAGTTAAGGTTGAGCATATTCTAGGTTTAAGGCCCATGAGGAGAGGGTTCTATGAGAACATAGGTTAAAATAGAAATCATGTTAGGAAATAAAAGGTTCATGTTAAGGTATCTCCTTCCCCATGAATGCCATGTTTCTGATTTGAGCTAAATCCTCCACTCCTCTTTTCATTGCATAAAGCAGTGATAATATCTCCTGAGATATCTATCTGAAGCTCCTCTTCCTCCCCATTCATATGGGAAATATTAAATATTAATATTTTAATAACTGTTTTCATCAGGGGAAGAACCAACTCAAGGTTTTGGCTTAGTTTTTATACTGGACATAAGAGAGGCCTGTTGGAAAACTCCTTCTAATTTATAGATGGTATTATTTGTAGCTAAGAGTAAATGGTAATAGGCTGTTATGAGCAAAAGCAATATTTTTCTTATTCTTATTTTTCTTATGTTTTTAGTATTTAAAAACCTACACCAGTTGCCAAGGGCTGGGATTTAGCTCAGTTGGTAGAGTGCTGCACTGCAGTCTCTGAGGTCCCGAGTTCAATTCCCAGCACCGCAAAAATGGGAGAAGGGCCTGGCAATCCACTCCCAAGGCAATCCCCAAAACAGCCATTGAAAACCCTACGAGGGTCGCTATGAGTTGGATACCGACTCGACGGCACCTAACAACAACAACAACAACAACAACAACAACAACAGTTGGCAAAGCAATTGTAATATGAGAGGTGGAAAACCTCAGAGTTTTGATGGTGACTAACATGGTTCTGCTCACGATGGTGATATATGGTGGCTCCTTTGGCACAGTCAGTGGAGGCAGATCCTCAGGGTAAGTTAGACTTATGGGGAAACTCCTCAGTTGGCGGGATGATCATAAACAAGTGATCCTAATGATGGAGGTGGAGAGGCAGCGAAGGGTAGATGACTGGGTAATCATAGCTTTGAGTAAGGGTAATACAGCTAATGACTGGATTCCCGCCAGGCCTACAGCACGGAGCGGTTACCTCCACAGTTTCTCCAAGTCCAGAGCCTCCTCCACATTCTCAAAGCCAGAGCCTGCCAGTCCCCATCACACCTCAGCAGCACGTCAGCGGGCTCTGCCTGTCATCTGAGATCCATATTCCGGCTTTCCAGCTTTTCCTTCCCCATCTAGGCATGCCTCTATGCTAAATTGGTGCAATTATTTTTATGACGTCTAATCATCTTCAGCAGTAAAGCATGATGTTCTTTCTGGCCCACTTATCCCTGGGAATTCTTCTCCTCTACCCACTGCAGCGCCCAGTCAGCCTGTGGTCGGAGGCCCACTCGTCTGCTGGGCCCCTTGGTAGGAATGAGGACAACGACAGGGTCAAAGCTGCTGCTTCTGCAGCAGGGAACAAAGTCGCTCTTTAATTTTGTCCATTTCCTTCCGTTCATTGAGACCACGCTATGATGGCCTGGATCTGTTTGCGCCACACAGTTTTGTGGGCCTCGAAACAAATCATTTTATCTCTAGTGGTTCTCCCAAGAGAGAGATCGCAAACAGCGCTGCGGAGATTTTCTTCTGGTGATAGTTCCACATCGCCTGTGTTGCTGGATCTTTTCAGCACCAGTGGGTGTGCTATGACGCGTGTGGGATCAAGCTCACAGTGGCTCCAAGGTTGGTCCTGTCCCTTGTACCTGCGCTTCAGCTGCAGCGGGAGTCTGGCATGGGCTGTATTTATTTGCACTAAAGTGCCCAGGCCTTGGTACAGCTCATTTTCTTCTTTTACCAGATTTTCAATACAACGATCTCAGGCCAAGAATGAAAAATATGGAAGGTGGGCCAATCTCTGGGCCCTCTTTGGGAATGCCCCCCGTCCCAGCTGGGGGCGAGAGGAGGCGCTGAGACGCTTGGGGCCAGCCACACCCGGCCAGGAGGCGGGTGGGCGCCCTCCAGATCTGAGCTCCAGGTGCCCCGGCTGAGGCGAGGGCACCAGGAGGCCCCCGGCAGCACTGGCCACCGGCGAGGGCGAGCTAGCACGAGTCGGCCTTGAGCAGAGTCTGGTCCGACGGCGTTCGGAAGGCGTCTGGGCCCGTGGCTTCACTGGCTCGCATCCTGCGGTCAGCGTTGCGGGGGCTGTGGGCAGCGGGCAAGGCTTGGGGCTGCGGAGCCCCACCCGCAGGGAGCACGTCCGGTACTGCCCAGCCTTGGGCGGGTGGTGACTCCTCAAGCCCCGCCAGGGCCTCCCCCACCCCCTTGGGCTCCCAAAGGCGAGCTTTGAATGTATAAATTAAATAAAGCCGGCAGCCCTTGAGTGGAGCCAGTTAGGGCGCTCCCGGGAGCGTGAAAGTCCCGGCCTCCAAATCAGCAAAAGAAATGTGTGAAAAGAGAATTAGTGAAATTAGGTTAGACCAATAAAACGTGAGGCTCCGGCACCCCCTCCTTCCTACTCCACCAGCCTGGGGCTAGAAGGGCTATCTGGTCTGATCTATTGTTTCCCGCCCTGGCAGGGGGCTCATTGTGTGATAAATAATTCCCCCTCCATTTTCTTTTATTCTTAAAAAAATGGGTATTTGCATAATCAGTGCTTTGATGTGGCCAGAAATCAGAGGTTTGGTCTCCCCAAGTCCGCTACTGGTAGCGAAGCAACAAAGCTAGGTCCAGATCTTTCACTTCGCTGACAGTGTGTGCGGCAGATTGTCAGAAACGGCAGCGCTAAGCTGCTGCCTCCTTTTTAAAGGATCCACTTTAATCATTAAACTTAAGAAATGTCCAAAGAAAGGGGTGTATGTGAAAGACGAGTGTCCTCGCCCCTCTGCACTTCTCCCCGTCTTTAAGAGTCCATTGTTCTCTGCAGTTTATTTTCCAAATCTCTCGAGGTGGGGGTGGGGTGCGCCTAGCTCCGGGCTGCCCCACGTGGCTCGGAGGGGGTACAGGCAGGGGTCCCCCGGCGAGGAGGGGAGAGGTCTGCAGGGACGATCCTCTGCACCGCTTCCCGCCCCACACAGCCGTTTTCTTCTCCCAGTTTGGTTGATCCAGCCGAGGTGGGGATCCTCTTACTGAGGACGCTCTTTGGCGGGGGTGGGATCCGACGGCGGGGAGCGCTCCCTGGGAACGCAGCTGGGGGGCAGGTTCAGGGGGTCCCAGACTGGACAGGCGAGCAAAGAAGCTCAGCTATCCAGAGAGCAGAACGAGAAAGCCAGTGCGATCGCAGCTATTATGTCTGTGCAAGGTGGTGTGAGTCGGGGGTCCGAGTGGGAAAGGATCCTGATGGTGTGCGCGCTGCTGACAGATGACTTTTCCTCCTCGTGGGGCCCAGTCGGGGGAGGGGAGGTGGGAGCGCTGCCTCTGCGTGCTCTCGCACTCTCGGGTTTTCCAGCTGCTCAGAGCCAGGAGACGGAAACGTCAACTCGTATTACTGACTGGGGACAGCATTCGAGGAAGGGTCGAAGGGTCGAAGGGGCGGCCTCTCTAAGGGCGGCACAGGCGCCACCTTCGCGCTCCAGGCTGGGTGGGTGTCACCTGCGTGAGAGGCGTTGCGCCTGTCCCTGGAGATGGAAGCCGGAAAGGAGAAGCATCCTGGAAAACACCTTCGTGACCAGAGGCCCAGCTCTTCTCCTCCACCACCTGCACCTCCTCGAGCCCTTGGGGGTCCATCCTCCAGGTGTCTCGCCAGCTTTGGACGTCAGAGCACCAACCGTCGTTTACTCATCTTCAATTCTCCTTTTACTTATTTATCTTTCCTTTTTACTTTTCAAGCTTAAGCATTTGGTTTTCTTTGTATCAGCTTTTTTTTTTTTTTTTTTTACAAAAGTATATATACACGCACACGCATTTTTAAGTGAAAAACAACAAAACAAAATGAACACACACAAAAAAACAAAACCAAACAAAAAGACCTAGATATGCTTCTCAGTAGATGCATGTTTTTTTTAGGTTTGATTTTGGAGGCAGCTCTTTAGATTCATGTTGCCTGGCAGATACTCTACTCACAGCACATCCAATTCCAGTGATGTAAGAAATCAAGAGGCAAGGAGTTCAAAGTTATTTGCTATGTTGTTGTTAGATGCCCTGAGTCAGGGGATTTTCAATGGCTGGTTGTTGCCAAGTGTCCTTTTTCTCTCTCTCTCTCTCTCTCCCTCTCTCTCTCTCTCTCTGTGTGTGTGTGTGTGTGTGTGTGTGTGTGTGTGTGTGTGTGTGTGTCTTTGTGGTGCTGGGGATCAAACCCAGGGTCCTCAGAGAGTGCAGAACAGCACTCTACCAACTGAGCTAAAGGTTAGCCCTGGACAATGAGAAGAAGAACAATGTGGTGGTGCAAGTCCAGCAATCCCAGCCTTCTGGAGGCTGAGGCAGGAGGATCAGGAGCTCCAGGCCAGTCCCGGCCACAAAGTGAGGAATCACCTCAAATATTCAGCAAGGAGTGGGTATCTCCTTTGACTTTTACCAACTTGTACAGCAGGCTGTGTCACCAATATTTTCCTACATTGAACCTTCCTTTTTTTTTTGACTCTGTCATCTTCCAGTTGTTTCTCTTCACTTTGTCATTTTGCTTTCAAATTCTCATTTCCACTTTTATCCCTTTTGCGACACACCTGGAGACGTTAAACAATAAAAATCAAAATGCCTCAGCTATTTTATTTTATGTACAAACAAACAAAAGTGTTAAACTTCACAGAAAATGGTAAGAGGAATCTTTAAAATGTAGAGGGAACTGGGAGTTGGTTTCCATGGCAGCACCTTGCAATAAAGCCTAATTCCATGTGACAAAGAGGTCATCTTCCTTTTCAAACATTTTTATGATACCTTTGTGTATTGTATTTTGGCATAAAAGCTTGTCTGCACTGTCAGGGCTCCATGGGCAGCTCGATGACTCTCAAGGGGGTTTATTGCCTCCTTGGCATAAGAATAGCAGAAAGAAGCCAAACTAGTGCCAGTGTGACAAAGGAGTGACCCCACAAGCTTACCATTGCTTTTTCCCCCTATAATGCGTAAATCTTTGCTATGCATTAAAGTAATTAAAAACAAAGCATTCTGAGATAACTTTATTTTGATTTTGTGTTTTTTCAGCCTTTTGCATCTACTGAAATATCACATGCAAAAACAAGAGGATTGATTCAGTTGTAAGGATATGATTAATTTATTTTCTTGCCTTACTTTCTAGATAATTTTGGAAAAGAAGGCAAGTGAGCTAAAATCTTGAACATACTTGAGGAACTACCTGGAAGGGTGGCTAACCATAAACTTTAGATCAGTAATATAATCATTCATTTATAACACATCTTTCAGGTTACAGTGCCTATAACATGATCATACTTATTTTTTTAAAAATCAAACTTATGTAAATTAATAATATTTTCCTTAACTCCAAATTCCCATGGCACCAGCTTGGAAACAGATGAAAAAGAAACATGCTGATAAACCACTAAAGCCACTCAGAAGTCCTGAGTTCAATTCCAGTGTTTCTCTTTTTTTAGGAGGAGATGACTTTGGACCATATTTGCATGACAGTAGGCATATGCATGGGCAAAGATTTCCACTAAATCCGCTAATAGCATCTGTCCCTATCATTTTTAGTAGATCTAAGGGACTTCATCTGACATCTTCAGTCTGGAAGAATCAGAAATGATATAATGGAAACTGAGTTTTGTTCTGTGAGCAAATTTGAGTAGGACTGTTTGGCGTCTTAGAGTTTTCTGTTATCCAACATTGGGGAGAGTTTCCTAGGTGTCCTGGAGCTTTTTCAGAACAAAATAGTTCTCCACTACAGGAGGTGAAGCTGAACTGAGGAAGGCACTGGCCATTGGTACCTCTCTGCCTCTTTCCATAACAACATGTATAGGAAAGCCAACAACCACAATACCTTAGCAGGCAGAAACAAATTTGTATGGTGACAACTACTGGTCATATCTCCCCAGGTAAACTCTGCTGTTTTATCTTTCTACATAACAGAAACCAAATTTCAATGTTCTTCAGAACTTCCTTTTCTTATCCCAGCAAAATGAAAACTTGCCCAGGGGCATTCTGACCCCACTGCTACCAGGTCTTTTGTGAGGGCTGAGAAGGAGAGGGTTTATAAAACATTGAGTTGTCAGTGTTTTTGTATTCATCATGTACTTTCAAATTCTACAAATTTGGCAGATTTGAAGAGATAAGGAGTCTCAAAACTTTAAGTGAGCCCATAATGATTAGCCCATGGGAGATCTTGCCAAGTCTTCCAGGGTCTATAGCTTTAGGACTAGTCACTTAGTGTCCTTCAGCATTGTGTCACTGCCTGAGTAGAACTATTTCCTGTCCTAACCATGTTCTCCCAGACACACCAGGCAATATCCTTACATGTTCCTGGAGACGCAATTCCCTTGGCAGTATCTTTTGGCTCTTATTTAAAGCTTCCTAGTTTATTACATTCTGTGATGTTCAGTTACTCCATCAGACAGAAGACTGCTGTTAAACACTGTGGAGGACATTTGTAGTCTTCACCAATGTCTGATTTTCTAATCCTTCAAATATGTTCAGACCTTTTAAAGCTGGGAGGAGTCCCCTCTCGGGTCTCTATCTTCCTCTTGTTGAAATAGTAAGGCCAAAATGTCAAGGCTGGTTGGGCTTCTGAGGGACCAAATAAAGAACAGAGATCCTTAGGAGTCACTTAAACTCACTGTGGATGTTGTGTGAAGGAGAAAAACTTTGAGTGAAGCCGCTAAGATTCAGCAGTATTTGTTATTGCATAATAACTTAGCCTAACTTAACTGTCTGCAGCCATAGGACCCTGATCTCAAAGCTAAGCAGGGTCAGCATGGTTAGTCCTTGGATGGGAGACTGCCTGGGAATACCAGGTGCGTCAGGTTAGGGAAAAGGACCTGGCAATCCACTCCTGAAACAATCCACCATTGAAAACCCTATGAATAATGGAAGCATTGACATAGTGTCAGGCATAGCACAGTGTCAGGGAGTGTCAGAGAGGGTTGCTATGAGTTGGACCTGACTCAAAGGCACCTAATAACAACACATGGCTAATACACATATATATTTATTTGATGAGTGTATAACTTATTTGTAGACAAAAAGAAAAAGGAAAATGGTTTTATTCATTGACTAAACTTTGGTGGCCTACCTCTGAAGAGTTTGAGATTCTGTTGTAAAAGCCATTTTTATTTTAATTTTGGGCTATGCAAGAAGATTTTAATGCCTTATAATCTACAGCTATCTTTAAAATGATTTTTAAAACCACCTTAACTGTTTTGAACATATAGTGCAATTCAGTAGGGCTAAGCATGTTCATATTATTGTACAACAAATTTCTAGAACTTTTTTATCTTGTAAAACTGCAATTCTGTATCCATTGAGCTATTTATTTCTTCCTCCCTCCCAACTCCTGTCTGCAGCTATTCTACTTTCTGTTTCTGTGAATTTAATTACTTCAGATATCTTGTATAATAAAAGCCAATTCTATTTTGAAAGCATTTAGGGTTTCTTTCCCATTTTTCTCTATCTTCTTTTAATAAAATTTAATTTTTCACATTACTGATGTAGAAGTAAGCTTTTATAAAGCTCTGTCGTTCCCCACACCTAGCCCCTCTGCCATCTTCTGAGAAATAATTAAGAGTAGGGGAGCTGTTCTCTCCTTTGCTAGGGTTACTGACTCATTGAGAGCAATTGTACAAGAAGGTGTCCATTATCTGGATCCCTGTCCCTCCTGAATGAAGCCATGTACTTCTGAGGGAGTCCTGTAGGTAATTATGATTTGCTTCATTCTTTCCACAATAGGCCTGAGGTAGTTTAATAGTCCTGGAAGGCTGTTTGAAGACTATATCTATCCTTGGCACATTATGGGCAAAACTTACTGCAATAATGTCATTTGATCCTGTTGTATCCAAGCCTAAGAGGGAATAAGGTCATTAAAGTACACATTAAGTTGAAGTACTGTGATTAGCTTAGTAACTTGGAGTATGTGAAAAGGTTTTTTTTTTTTTTTTTTCTCTTTATTCTGGGGAAGACACACCATTGGATTGAATGAAGAGGCTGGATTCATGGTTAGAATCCTTAAAGTTACTCAGTGGCTGACTGTGAGCAGATCACTTAGCCTGGTAGGTTTCAGTTTATACCAAATAGTTATGGTTAAACTAGGTATTTCCAACGTCTCTTCTAGCTCTGATTTTCAATGTTTTTAATGAAATAGTTCTGCTTTCTAGAAACACTTCTGGACAGCACTTAACATCTTGGTATTTATCTTGGTATTATTTTCAGAAAGATTTTTAAAAATTTGGTGCTGGAGATTGAACCTAGGCCCTGGCCCAGGCTGAACACATGCTCTACTACCGAGCTCCAAGCCCAGCTACTATTTACAGCAAGGTTTTATTTTTCAAAGAGTCCATCCTGACTTTTAAAAATTCATGGAGAAGCCCATTTTAAGGTGCCTTTTATAACTACCTCTTTAAAAATGAAAAGTGGAAACTTGAGGAAGCTAACTAAAAGGTCCCTTCAGCTAGGCTAGTATTGAACATTTACATTGAAGACTTGCCATTTGCTCTGAATTCAATCTTGTTTCTCATTTGGCACTTAACGCCAACAGAGGTCAGTCATTTTAGGTGGAGAGGAAAAGCAAATCTTAAAGTACAATTTGTCTCTTTTAAGCTGCTTCTAGGTAGGGGATGATGATTTCTTTCATTCAGAGATTTATATTCTTTCATTTGCTTTCTTTCTCCCTGATTTTTAAAGGTGTCTCTTGATTTGCGCATGATGGACCTATAAACACTTCATATAGTAATTTAAAATTGTTCTTCTTAAGGGGAAAACAGATTAAATCTCAGCTCCTCACGAATAGCTCTGCTCGTTTTTAGTAAAGAAGAGTTAGACTGGACCAGTGCCGATGACATATTTACCTTCATGAGCTAAAAAAAAAAAAAAAAAAAAAAGTTAATTACTGCTCGGAGCAAGTTAGTCTGGCTGTCCCGAGCTGTCTTTTATTAGTTGTCCCCTTCATTAATTTCCCTCACTGGATTTGCTGCTAATAGCTTGCCTGGCCCCAGTCAGCTCAATGCCGCATCTGTGCCATTGAGCAGAAAAGTAGGAGCCTGGCCAAAGGGGGGCCGAGATGTGGTGAGAGAGACGCTATTTACAAATCAGCTCTTATTAACATGATGGTCTTGTGCACTGAAGAAGGGAGAGGGTGGCCTTAGAGATGAGAGCTGTGGAGCAGAGGAGAGGCAGTGAAATCAGAAATCGGCAGCACCAAGCATGTACTTTGGATTTTTATTTCCTTCCCATGCCAGGGGGCCCTTAGCATCAACTTAGAATTATGCTTTTTTTTTTTTTTTTCAAAGACTGGATGAAGTGTGCTACTCTGTTACTGAACTTTGTGAAAAGTTGCAAAAGTATTGGTCCTCTAGAAAGGAAGATTTTTTTTTTTTTTTTTTTCGGTACTGGAGGTTGAACCCAGGGCCTGGCGCCTGCATGCTTTGCAAGTGCTGGATCACTGAGCTGTGCCCCCAGCCCATTTTTCTTTTTTTACTTTTTTGAGACAGGGTCTCACTAAGTTACGCAGACTGTCTCTGGTCTCGAACTTGCGATCCTCCTGCCTCTGCCTCCTGAGCAGCTGGGATTTTACAGGTGTGCACCACTGCGCCTGGCCATAAGGAAGATTTATTTGTTAATGTGATACAGGATTTGTGAGAGATCCAGGTTAACAAATGATCTTTTTCCCATTTTAAGCTTATAGCTTTTTATTAATTCAGTCAGAGACAATGTGTGAAACACATATACTTTTTAAATTCTTGCTCCAGTTATGATGTACATTAATTTGGTAATTCCCAGTCATCTTGATTTTTCACTAGTAAGCATATTGTCAAACTAATTTATTTTCTTTACATTGTCTCCTTTTATTGGAATGTAAATTTCAGTAGGACAAGTGTGTGTTTGTGTGTACGCAAGCACAAAGGACGGTAATTTGTTCAATCAATGCTGCCAACTCCAGCCTCTGCAGCATCACCTAGCGGTAGGAGCTCAAGAAATATTTGAGTTAGAGCTGGGCATGGTGGCCCACACATGTAGTCTTAACTACTCAGGAGGCTGAGGTGGAAGGATTGCTTGAGGCACCAAGTTAAAGATCAACCTGGGCAACATAGTGAGATCCAGTTTCAAAAAAAATTTTTAAGTTAATGTTGATTACTGAAGAAATGTTTTATAGACAAAGAACAGTCCGATTCCTATTTATATTTAAGGTATAACTCTGTGAACCTTTGTTTCTCAGAAGAAACAAATCCCATCACAGGTGGATGTCATCGTACGTGAGTCTGCTTCAACAATCAGTTTTCTTCCTTATACAATAGTTCAATCTTTCAAGCTGTGCCTAGAATCTTCCAAAGCTGAGGAAGGCATGTTTACATTTAATACTGTGAGGCAGTGGATGACGTAGGAGTTAGACATTCAAAATATACTCTGTATAAGCACAGTTACTTGACTACATTAAGAGGCAATAGTAATAGCTTCCTATCTTCATTGTAATACATTTGGGTCTTCTCCATTCACATTGTTCTGTTACAATAAAATGGAGACATTAAATTTTAGTACTGCCTGTAGTATATAAATAAGATCGTGTACCTGGCACAGAATCGGGGAATATTTCGTTCTGCTAAACATAGGATCGCAATGAGTCGAACCTGACTCGACAGCACCTAACAAGTATTATATGTATGAGTTTGCAAGTCAATCAGCTTAGGTTCCAATCTCCCTTCTGATGTTTATTAGCTGTGTGGTTTTAAGCATTTTTATTTTGGCCCCAGTTCCTGATGTATAAATAGAGATAAATGAGCTAATACATGTAATGTGCTTGGCACATAGTAAATCCTAATAAGTGGTTACTATTGTTATAATTTTCATAGAATAGTTGAATATCATATGTATATAGAGTTTTAAGAATAAAAATTATAGTCCTTAGATTTTTAGTTATTTTTAAACCAATGTCAATTTAAGCCAACTTCTCAGGAGGAATTTGGAAGCACTTGGAGATGTGGACTAGAGAAGCCCTAGACTCCTGGAAGCAGTTCTGGTGGCAATTCAGAAGACTAAAATGTTGATGGAACTTCTCACAGTAATGGTTGCATTGAAACTTTATAGCAGCCTAAGTTTAAAGGACTAATAATTCAGAATAATTAATTTGGTGAAGGAAATTTCAAGACAGCATAGCATTCATAGTATGGCAAAAGCTCACTCATACAATGATATATCATGGAATGAGACCTTTTAGAGGGAGTATTTCAAACATTGAAACAAAAAAAGTATGTTATTTGAACCAGAAATTCCACTTTTAGGATCGTATCCTTCCAAAAGTCTCTCTCTTTGTGCACTCACATACAGACATGTGCACACAGGTTGCTTGCAAAATAAAAAATTTAGAATCAGCTAGGTATTGTGGCTCATGCCTGTAACCCAAGTGACTTGGGAGGCTGAAGCAGGAGGATCATGAATTTGAAGACGTAGTTAACACAACTTAGCAAGATCTTGTCTCCAAAATAAGTTAAAAAATAACAAAAGGGTTTGGTGGCGCTGTTCAGTGGTACAGCACTTGCCTAGTGTGTGTGGAGTACTGAGTTCAACTCTCCAGTCCCCCCCCCCCTGAATAAAATTAAATATTTGCCAATTGTTGTTGTTAGGTGCTGTCAAGTCAGTATCTGACTCATAGTGACCCTACATACAACAGGTGAAAACACTATTGTCAGTGCTTTTTTGCTATTCATAGGGTTTTCAATGGTGGATTGATTTTTGGGAATGGGTTGCCAGGTCCTTCTCCCAATTTGCCAAAAGGAAACAAATTAAAGCATAATCCATCTGTATGGTGCAATACTATGCACTAACATATAAGGATAGAGTATCTCTAAATGAACCGGCTTGCTTGTTGTTGTTAGGTGCTGTCAAGTTGGGTCTGACTCATAGCAACCTACATACAACAGAAAGAAACACTGTGCCATGCCTGGAACTATGTCAGTGCCTCTCTGCTATTTGTAGAGTTTTCAAAGACAGAATGTTTCAGGATTGTATTGGGAGTGGGTTGCCAGGTCATTTTCCTGTTTATGCAGTACTGGGGATTGAACTCAGTGCCACAGAGAATGCAGAGCAGCACTCAACCAACTAAAGGGTGGTCACAACTCATCCTCTACTACTGCTACTGCTAATGCAGTTTCCAGAAACACTGACTTCTCCATTTCTTCAAACTTGACAAAATCATCAGAATCACTTGTGTTGTATTTGACAGATTCCCAACCTCTACCCCAACCCTATGGGGTCAGACTGATGCTAGAGCCCCAGAATCTGAAAAAAAAATGCCAAAAGGAAAGAAAGAAAGGAAGAATGAAAGAGGAAGGAAGAAAGGAAGGAAAGAAGGAATGAGGGAGGAAGGAAAAAAGAAAGAAGGAAGAAAGGAAGGAAGGAAAGAAGGAAAGAAAGAAAGAAAGGAATGAAGAAAGGAAGGATGAAAAGAAGGAAAGAAAGAAAGAAAGAAGGAAAGAAAGAAAGAAAGAAAGAAAGAAAGAAAGAAAGAAAGAAAGACGGAATAATGGAAGGAAGGAAGGAAAGAAAGAAAGAAGGAAGGAAGGAAGGAAGGAAGGAAGGACAGATGATTCTGATGTGGCCACCTCAGCACCGGTCTTGGGATCAGCATTGGGGAACTGTGGAGTAAGATGAAGATGAATATGAAGGATTATTTCTAGATAACTTTGTTAAAATATACATATATAACTTGGGAAGATATTTTTGCAAGGGTGGCTGAATTAGCTGTGGTGATGCTTCTATTTACATTATTCCTGGGGAAAACTATCTTGGGAAAAATTGGGGAGAGACAAATTGTCCACAGTGTTCTAGCAAATGAAAATGACAAGTTGTAGAATATTATTGTGTATCAATCAATTTTAACAAAAATATCATTAAAAACATATCAACATGTTCATATGACCATAGAAAAGCACATATAAAGGCATACAGAAAAGGCAGTAGCAGCCACTGGGGAATGAGGTCTTATTGGGACCTCATTTTCCTTTGAATTATTTACAACACAACTGAGTATAAAATTTTATAAGTTTGTATCACCCAGGCAATTTAAAAGAACCACTAAGATTTTTAAAATATGGTTTTAAATAGTGGTTGAGACAAACCTTCTAAGGCCCTATCAAAGTATGTATTTGGCACTTACCAGGTCAGGGGATGACTCATTTCTCTGAACTAGATTTCATTTTTCTTTAAGCAAAGAGGCAGAAATTTCAGGGTACTATGAGACCTGGTGGGCTAGGGTAGAGTGCTCCTCTGTACTCTCCAAGGACCCAGTTTCAATCCTCAGTACTGCAAAAAGCAGAAGGACATAGCAGTTGACTCCAGAAGCCATCCCGAGACAATCTGCCATTGAAAACCCTATGAGGATCGCTATAGTTGGACCTGACTGGATGGCACCTAACAACAACAAGACCTAGAGACCAGTGAGGGATTTTTCCAGCCTGCACTGAATTCCTTACTCCTTAGCCTTCACTTGCTCCAGTAAGTTTCAGTCCCTTCTTGAGGGATTTCTTTCTTTTCCACCCATCTAAGCAAATCCAGACTACCCAGTAGGATTTGCCCCTAGCCTGACATCTGATTCAAGGTCACCTTAAAATCCCTTCTTGAGCAAATAACACAGGCAAAATCAAACATCTGATTTCAAATTCACTGCCTCATTTAAGGCAGGTTGAGGGCATAGGAAATTTTCTTTTCTTTAGTAGCAACGTTAAACAGTATCCTGGTATAAATTTAGAACAAAAGTTACCCAAAGGAACTTTGTAAGCCTTATGTTCCATTTTGTTCTGAGTTGTGATTGTTTTCTTTCTCAAAATGGTGAATGGTGGGGTTCACCTGAGAGTTAACAGTCATGCAATGTGTAACATTTTGATCAAAGATGCACGACATGCAACAGTAGTCCCATTAAATTATAAGAGAACTGAAAAATTTCTGTTACCTAATGACGTCATAGCTGTCCTAAAGCCACAGGGCCAGGTATTACTCATGTGTTTGTGGTGATGCTGTTGTAAACAAACTTTCTGCTCTGCAAGTCGTATAAAAGTATAGCATGTACAATGGCATAGAATGCATAGTACCTGATAATGATAATAAATTACCATGTTACTGGTTTACAAATTTATTATATTATATTATATTATTTATTTATTTATTTTTCGTGGTACTGGAGGTTGAACCCAGGGCCTCACGCTTGCCTGCTCTGTAAGTGCTGAACCACTGAGATGCACCCCCAGTCCATTTTTTTTAACTTTTTTTGAGACAGGGTCTCACTAAATTATACAGACTACCTCTGGTCTCGAACTTGCGATCCTCCCGCCTCTGCCTCCCAAGCCTCTGGGATTACAGGTGTGCGTCACCGCGCCCAGCATTTTATCATTTTTAAGTGATACTCCTTTTTAAATGAGTGATACTCATTTTTAAGTGAACTCCTGGTACTTATTTTAAAAAGTTTACTGCAAAACCGTATCCCATGTCTACCAGCAGTGGCTCACACAACTCATGTTTATGTCTCTTGATTGCATCATTTTCTGTTGTAATTGATTTAATCTCATGTTGTTTTATTCATAATATACATATGTACATATACATAAACATACAAAATCTACTGCTAGTGTTGCCAGTAAGAGGCTTTGTTGAGTGACTGACTTGGAAACAAGAGTGATTAAAGACTATAAAGGGGAAAATCAGTGATGGTTGCTGCTCGCTAGTCAGGCTTGTCCTATCCCACCACAGCTACAACCTTGGAGACCAGAAATAAATTGATGGATGCTGCTAAAGAATCTGCTTCAGAGATACTAAGGAGACTAACCCAAATTCAAGAAGGGCCTATGTCAGATATGGAAGAACTTCTAACAACCTGGGTTGAAGACCAGACACAGAAATGTGTCCTCTTAGCACCATGATGACCACAGCCAGAGCAAAAAGGTTGTTTGTGGCATTGAAAGAAAAGGCTGGATCCAATTTATGACAACAAATTTACTTCTAGCTCTAGGGAGTTTCTGTATTTACTCTGGGGTGCCGGGGATCAAATCATGGCTCAGCTGTTGTCACCAAGGAGTATATGAATGGCATTTGGAAGAAGACATTCAAAAGGACTGTCTATAACTTCAAAACCAAAGTTTTGAAGTTGCAGAAGAAGTTTGAACTTGAAGAAATTGCAAAAATCAACAAAACTGTGGTTGAGATGGCAAATAACTTTAACATTGGTATGGATGAGGCTGAGGATCTCCTAGAGGTTTCTGAGGAGCTGATGAATGAAGACTTGGAAGTGGAATAGGAACAAAAGAAAAGGAAAATGTGGAGAAAAAAAGACTTTCCAAGGAAAGTCACAAAGAAGTGTTTAGCAGAAGCTTTTGCAGACCTCAGTAAGCTCCTCCTCTCCCTCTTTCTTCCTCCCTCCTCCTCCTCCTCCTCTTCCTCCTCCTTCTTTTTCTCCTTCTCCTCCTTATTTTTCTTCTTCGAAAACGGGAGACTAAACTCAGGGCTTTTACACATGCTTTGCAAGTAGTGTACCCCTGAGTTGGACTCTCAGCCCATTTTTTATTTTTTATCTTGAGACAGGGTCTCACTAAATTACTCAGGCTACCTCTGGCCTTGACCTTATGATCCTCCTGCCTTGGCCTCCCAAGTCACTGGGATTACAGGCTGTACCACTGCACCTGGTAGCTCTGTAAACTTCTTTAAAGGTTTGAAACCTTGAATGCCAGTACCAAAAGATTGTCATTAAATGAGAGATGTGTTCATATTGTGCCGCATATTGCCTACCTACAGTCAAATCTATGAAAAGAAAGAAAGAAAGAAAGAAAGAAAGAAAGAAAGAAAGAAAGAAAGAGAAGGCAGGCAGGCAGGCAGGAAGGAAGGGGAGGAAGTAAGGCAGGCAAGCAAACCTCCATGGATGTCTATGGGAAAAGGGTGATACTGTCTCAAGAAGAGTCTCTGGCATGTCCTTCAGAAGGGATTCTAGAAGGAGGCATCGTCATCCCAGAGGGTGGCAGCTCCATGCATGCTATTGCTCTTGAACAGTTTCCGGAGGCACAAAGTGTGGAGGTGGAAGACAGTGACATTGACGATCCTGCCCCTGTATGTGCCTGGGCTAATATGGGTGTTCGTGTCATAGTTTTTAAAAAGAAAAGTTTAAAAGGAAATATTTTAAAGGAAAAACAGTTTAAATAGAAAAAGCTTATAGACTTAGTATAAAAAAGAAAATATTTATGTACAGCTATGATACGATGTGTTTTAAGCTAAGTGTTATTTTCAAAGGGTCAAAAAATAAAACAAAATAGTTTTTAAACAGAAAAGCTACAATAAGCCAGGCATGGTGGTGCATGTCTATAATCCCAGCACTTGGGAGGTTGTGGGCTACATACATAGACTCGGTCTCAAAAAAGAAAAAAGCTATATTAACTAAGGTTAATTTAGTGTTTTTAAGATTTTTTCCCTCAAACTAGCATATACTAATGGCACAGAATAATGGACTTCATTATGACATTTTCATACAGGTATATACTGTTCTTTGATTTTTTACTCCTCTACTACCCTCTCTTGTCCCCTCTTCCACTCCCCAAATAGTTCCCATCTATCTTCATGTCTTTTTTTAAAAATCACGATTCTGCACAAGAGAGAAAAGCATGTTATATTTGCCTTTCTGAGTCTGGTTTATTTTGCTTAACACGATGATCTCCAGTACCATCCATTTTCCTGCAGATGATATAACTTTATTCTTCTTTACAGCTGAATAAATTTCCATTGTTTGTGTAAACCATATTTTCTTTATCCATTCATGTGTTCATGGGCACCTCAGCTGATTCCATAACTTGGCTATTGAGAATACTGCCAGGAATATGGGTATGCAGGTATCTCTATTGCATGCTGACTTTAATTCCTTAGAGTATATGCCCAAGAGTGTTAGAGCTGGATCATACAGTAGTTCTATTTTTAGTTCTATTGAGGAACTTCCATACTGATTTCCATAGGGGCTGCACTGTATTCCCACCAACTATGTAAAAAAAATGGGCTGGGATTTAGCTCAGTTGGTAGAGCGCTGCCCTGCAGTCTCTGAGGTCCCCAGTTCAATTCCCAGCACCGCGAAGATGGGAGAAGGACCTGGCAATCCACTCCCAAGGTAATCCCGAAACAATCAGCCATTGAAAACACTATGAGGGTCACTAGAAGTCGGATACTGACTCGACTGCACCTAACAACAACAACAATGTAAATATGTTCCTTGTTGTGGTATCCTCACCAGCATTTGTTGTTGTTTATTTTCTTGATGATAGCCATTCTGATGAGGGGTGAGATGGAATCTCAATGTAGTTTTGATCTGAATTTCTCTAACAGCTAAGGATGTTGAACATTTTTTCATGTATTTATTGTTGTTGTTGTTAGGTGCCATGGAGTCGGTATCCGACTCATAGCGACCCTCGTAGGGTTTTCAATGGCTGTTTCTGGGATTGCCTTGGGAGTGGATTGCCAGGTTCTTCTCCCATTTTTGCATTGCTGGGAATTGAACTCGGGACCTCAGAGACTGCAGTGCAGTGCTCTACCAACTGAGCTAAATCCCAGCCCATGTATTTATTAGCCACTTGTAATTCTTCTTTTAAGAAATATATGTTCAATACATTTACCAATTTATTTGATTGGATTATTTGTATTTTTGGTGTTTTACCTTTTGAATTCTTTATTGTTGTTAGGTGCCACTGAGTTGGTATCCAACTCATAACGACCTTACGTACGACAGGCGAAACACTTTGTCAGTGCTTCTCTGCTATTCATAGGGTTTTCAATGGCGGTTTGATTTTGGGAGTGGGTTGCCAGGTCCTTCTCCCAAGCCTACTCCCAGGCGGTCTCCCATCCAACTACTAACCAGGCCTGGCCCTGCTTAGCTTCTGAGATCTGATGGGATTGGATGCCACAGGGCTATGGCTGCAGGCGAGTTCTTTATATATTCTGGATAATAATTCCTTATTTCATGTATAACCAGCAAAAGTTTTCTCCCATTTTGTAGGCTGTCTCTTCATTCTGTTGTTTCCTTTGCTGTGCAGAAGATTTTTAGTTTCATGAAATCTCATTTGTCATTTCTTGCTATTGTTTCCTGGGCTAGTGCAGTCTTTTTCATATCTTCTTATTGCTTGTATCTGTATCTTGAAGTGTTTCCCTGTGTTTTCATCTAGTAGTTTCAAAGTTTCAGGTTTTATATTAATGTCTTTGGTTCAGTTTGAATTGAGAAGTGTCTAGTTTCATTCTTCTACATGTGGATATCCAGTTTCTCCAGCATTATTTGTAAAGAGGTTATTTCTTTCCAATGCATGTTTTTGGCACTATTGTCAATCAGATGTCTGGAGCCGAGTGGATTTAATTTTGGGTCCTTTATTTTATTTCATTGGTCTATGTGTCTATTTTTGTGCCAGTATAGAGCTATCTTAGTTGCCATGGCTCTGAAATATAATTTGAAATCAGGTATTAGGATACTTCCAGCATTGCTCTTTTTGCTCAGGATTGCTTTGGCTATTCAGGGTCTTTTGTACTTCCATATGAATTTTGGTAATTTTTTCTTACTTCTTTAGCAGATGTCATTGGAATCCATGAGGATTGCATTGAACCTATAGGTAACTTTTAGTACTATAGCCATTTTCACAATATTACATCTGCTTATCCATGAATATGGGAATTCTTTCCATCTTCTAATGCATTTTAAAATGCTTCCTTCAGTGTTTTTATAGTTTTCATTGTAAGGATCTTTCACTTCCTTGGTTAGCTTTATTCCTAGGTATTTTAAAAGGATATTTTGAATGAGATTGTTTTCTTAGCATGCTTGCTATTCGCACATAGGAAGGTCACTGATTTTTGGATGTTGATTTGTATTCTGCTACCTTGATGAAAGTGTTTATTAGCTCTAAGAGTCTTCTGATGGAGTCTCTGGGGTCTTTTAAGTATAGGATCATAGTATGTGCAAATAGGGATGCTTTGGCTTTTTCCTTTCCTATTTGTATTCCTTTTATTTCTTTTTCTTGCCTTATTGTACTAAGATGTCAAGCACTAATATTGAATACAAGCAGAGAAAGTGACAGACATTCTTATCTCATTCTTTATTTTAGAGGAAAATCTTTCAGATTTTTCCCAATCAGTATAATGTTGGCTATAGGTTTGTTGTGTATATCTCTAATTACATTAAGTTATGATTTTTCTGTGCCTGCAGCCGTAACCCCGTGCCATCTGATCCCGCCAGATCTTGGAAGCTAAGCAGGGTCAGGCTTGGTTAGTACTTGGATGGGAGACCACCTGGGAACACTAGGTGCTGTAGTCTTGGAAGATGGACCAGCAACCCAATCCCAAAAATCAGTCTGCCATTGAAAACCCTATGAACAGCAGAGAAGCATGGACAATAGTGTTTTGCCTGTTGTACATGGGGTCGCTATGAGGCAGATACTGATTCGATGGCACCTAACAACAACAACAATGATTCTTCTATTCCTAGTTTCTTTAGGGATTTTATAATGAAGGAGTATTAAATTTTGTCAAAGTCTTTCATTGCATCTGTTGGGATGTTCATGAGTTTTTTGTTCTTGATTCTATTTATGTGCTATAGTTCATTTATTGATTTGTGTATGCTGAATCATCCTTGTGTCCCTGGAATGAAACCCATTTGGTAATGTATTATTTTTTTCAGTGTCATGTTGAGTTAGGTTTATATTTTATTGACGATTTTTGCTGCTTTACTATTAAAGAAAGAAAAATGTTTCATTTATAAATTTGATATAGCCTACATGTATTACGGGGCTGGGATTTAGCTCAGTGGGTAGAGCACTGCACTGCAGTCTCTGAGGCCCGGAGTTCAATTCCCAGCACCGCAAAAGTGGGAGAAGGACCTGGCAATCCACTCCCAAGGCAATCCCGAAGCACTCAGCCATTGAAAACCCTATGAGGGTCGCTATGAGTTGGATACCGACTCGACGGCACCTAACAACAACAACAACAACAACATGTATTATGTTTGTGAAGTCTACAGTAGTGGATAGTAATGTCCTTGGCCTTTACTTATTCTCATCCCTCACTAACTAAGTGCCTTAGACAAGTGTGTCAGGTTTTATCTTTTTTACTATATTTTTACTATAACTTTTCTCTGTTTAGATCCATAAATACCACTGTGTCACAATTCCTACAGTATTCAGTACAGTAACATGTGTGCATGTTTGTAGCCTAGGAGCTACAGTCTACACCATTATGTCTAGGTGCACAGTAGGTTATACCTTCTAGGTTTGTGAAAGTAAACTATGTTATTCTCATGACCAAATTGTCTAATGACACATTTCTTCATAGGTATACTTATCATTAATTGATGGATGACCATTGTTGCAATGTGCTATTGAATCTTTTTTAGAAGAAATGGTAAAAATTAGTTGTGGGTCGCCCCTCCCCAAGGCCAGGACTGGCTAGCTCTTTCTTCTCTCACTGGGATCTGGATCCCACACCACAGGGACTGGTGGGGCGCAGTGGACTGAGTCAAGGAGAGAAGCCTTTGGGATGCCTTTAGTACAGATTTTATTGTACAGCTCCTGTTAAAGAGTGGCTTCTACAAGGACAGGAAGATTTCTCTGTTGGTCCGGCGAGCTCGACCTCCGCGGTGATGGGGCGGCAGACTCAGATGGTGATAGAATGGCCTTGGCGATGGCAGGCAGTGTCCTCCCTTGATCTGGTGATGGTGTGGCCAAAAAACTTGTGATAGTGTGGCCTGTCTGCAATGGAGTGGCAGAGCAAAACAGCAGCACGCAACCGCCTAGCAGGAAGCTAGCAGCCAGCAGCTCACAGCATCACCTTCAGCTGCCTCATATGTAGAGCAAGATTTGTTTTATAGTCCTTGGGTAACTGCCTTAACTGCCTCAAGATGGCAATCAGATGGGGGCGTGAGGGGCTGGGTGCAACCAATTAGGAGTGACATTCAAATAAAGGGTGAAATCAGATGTCACTCCTTGGGCAATCAAGGGGAGATCCTTGATTACCAATCGGGGGCAAGATGAGGGTTGGATATAGCCAGTTAGATAACAGGGGGTCCAAGTGGGCTAGATAGGCCCTTACCCCAATCATGCTTCTTCTCTAGCCCCTACAGCTATCCCATAATATTCCCTGTAATTACTAAATATATTTTCAATATTAAGGGGACTTTAGGCCTATGAAGGATAATCTGATCCAGGGTCTCCCAAGATAGGGTCACACTTGTTCAAAACATCTGTTGTGCATAAGGCTCCTGACCAGATTGTGGTGGTTTTTTTTTGTTTTTTGTTTTTTGTTTTGGTACTGGGGGTTGAATCCAGGGCCTCGCACTTGCATGCTTTGCAAGTGCTGGGCCATGGAGCTGCACCCCCAGCCCATTTTTGTAACTTTTTGAGACAGGGTCTCACTAAGTTATGAAGACTGCCTTTGGTCTTGAACTTGCGATCCTCCTGCCTCTGTCTCCCGAGCTGCTGGGATTATAGGCGTGCACCACCATGCCCAGCGTCAGATTTTAATAGTAGAATAGGTGCACATGTTGAAACTAAAGGCTACCAATAGCCTTTTTCTGGCGTGATTGGTAGAAGGGAGAGTAAGAACTGCAAGCTGAAAAAAGTTCCACTTCCCCGAATATACAGTATCTAAGTCAAGATCTTCTTGTCTATACTACACTGATGGTTAATGTTTTGACAATGAAAAGGACTACAATGAGAGAAAGAATATAGCATTTATAATAAAAGGGTTGAATTTTATCTTCCTCTGTGTAATTCTGAATAAGTTCCTTAACCCTTTTGAGTTCTCAATTCTACATCTGTAAGCTACATTTTCTATCACAGGATATTTAGACTGTTTCCAGTTTTTCTCCAGTATCCACAATGTAGCGATAAATAGCTCTGTAGGTAAAGTTTGCACTCATATTTTCCTTCCTTTCTTCCTTTCAATTTAAGAAATAAAAGTGGGCTTAGGGTATAGCTCAGTTGTAGAGTTCTTGCAAAGTATGCAAAAGGCTCTGGGTTCAGACCCCTAGTACCATAAATAAATAAATAATTACACAAAAGTGCTAATTGAGAAGCCACTAATGACAGACTTTAAATTTTCCCTGCCGTTCATCCAGGATTGGACAGCTCAGGAAATTGTGTTGTCCTATGCTGCTGCAGTGAGGCACACTGTTTCAGTAAGAAGAAGACAATATTGAATTTGGGGCCAACAGATGGAAATTTGATTCCAAATTTAATTACAGCTCTGGGCAGTCATTTCTAGTCCTAGTCTTACTTTCAAGCTCCAGAAAGTGAGTTGAGTGATCGCTGCCTTATTTTCTGTCTTATTTGATCACTTTCCCCCGTCTCTCTGTTCCATCAAACAATGTTTACTAGGTCCTAATTTATGCCAGGTGCTATGCAAATCAAAGAGCTATAAGAATGGACAAACATGATTCTTGCCTTCGTGTAGAAGGGACAGATCAAATCTACCAATGATTACAGAACTGTAAAAGATTGTTTTAGAAAATGATGCATAGGAAAAAACACAGAGGAAAAACACTCCGCATGGTCTTCCCTAAAAGTGGGCTATGTTAGTCACAGGAATATTTATAAAATAAACAGATGCTAGAGTTTGTTCTGAGTGTTAGGAGGGCTTGGGATGATTATATAGACTTGGTGTTTATCTTCAAAGAGATGGAATGGAAGCCACACTGTGGATCATAATACCTAAGGAAAGTATGTTGCTGTTGTTAAGGAAAGTATATAGAATAAAAATTGTACTTGAGAAACAAGTAGAACGCCAACACTTAAGCAAAAAGTAAACAGTGTCAGAAAGAGAAGGTTTCAAAAAGCAGAACGTGGTCCACATCAGATTCTACAAAGGTAAAATAAAATTAGCACCAAGAATGTTCATTTCGTTGTTGGCTGGGGTGGAGGGTCCCTCGAGAGTATAGCAGAGGGAGTTTCTATGGAGGGCTAGAGTGGGGGGCAAAATGCACTGAGCTGAGGAGTCAAGAACTGGATAAAACATAGATGCAGAAACAGACACCTACACCCCTTCCCCAAAGCAACCTGTCTCCATGCAGATAAAAATGGGAAGAAAACAAATACATGAAAATATTATAATAACCATCTTTATAATAATCATCTTTACAACTTTCTCTGCATTCTATTTTTTTCTAATGAGCATAGATGTAAAATAAACAAAAATGAACGATCTTTAAAGTTCTACCACAACGTTTCAGGGAATTTTTGAAATATTAATGAAATCAAAAATTTACTGAAATGCATGGTGATTGGAAAAAGCAGGTTGCAAAACAATTTCATTTCATTTTGGTAAGAAAAACATGTATGTTCATATATATATATATATATATATATATATATATATATATATATATATAACATTTTATTCTCTATCCTTAACTTCTCTTTATCCATTGTCTTCTGTTCGTTCTATCAATGTATTCAAGTTACTACTATCTTAGAAACAAACAAAAAAACAAAAAGTTTGCCCCTCACTTGACTTCTATCACTATCTTCTTTGCTTCATTTAAAATTCACCCTAAGGGCTGAGATATAGCTCAGTGGTCAAGCATTTTGCCTAGCATGTACAAGACCCTGGGTTCAATTCCCAGAATCCCCCCAAACTGGAAACATTTTAAAAATGAAAAGTAAAACTGAGTATCATGTGCCAACATGATTTACTTTTTTCAGACAGGGTCTCACTAAATTATGCAGACTGCTTCTGATCTGGAACTTTCAATCCTCCTGTTTCCCCTTCCCAAGCCACTGGGATTATAGGCGTGCACCACCACGCCTGGTGCGGCTTTCAAAATATTTAATCTGCTGCTATTACCTGTTAACTTTTTCAGATATTCAGATTGAATAATTTTTCAAGTTTCAAAAGAAAACTCAATAATGCTTTGTAAGAAATACATTATCTATACATGAATTTGGAAAACATATCAGATATAAGGGACTGAAAGGTTGATCTAAACTGGCTAAAGATAACGGGGGAGCATTTGAACTCTGTCCAGGGATAAAATTTAGTGACCTAGCTTCTCTCTTCCATCTCTCAGGCTTGGCAGCCTCTCTGTTCTCCTTGCTCTTTGTTGCTACAGGACAGCTGCCAGGGTGCCTACCACTAAGTCTAAATCCAGAGAAAGGAGTACTCTACTTCCCTGATCGCTCTAATAGAAGCCGAAAAATGGATTCTTGTGGTCCTGATTAGCATCAAACTGTTCCTGAGCCCAGTCCTGAAACTGTTAACCAGAGTAGGAGACATTGGTTGGTGTAAGCCTGTTAGTCTCCTGTGGCTAGGGATGGCTGGGGAGGAGGCTGCTGTGGTGGCCTTCAGATGTCCTCTCCAGGGCTGTTTACCACATGCAGCTGCTGATGACTCACAGCTGGGCTCCCTGAGAACTGCCCACTGCTGAAAGGAACTGACTAACCCAAAGTTTCATCACCTCCCAGAGGGTGGTCTGGGATCAATGACTGACGTGGAGACACAAACCTCTGGCTCCTTTGCCTCATGTCAAATTCACTCTGAAGGCTTGCACAGCTCCTTAGTTTCCACAGAGTCAGCTGAGGCCTTGATTGCAGCCACATTGCTACTTTGTCAGCTCCGTAAGCCAAATTCTATCTTCCATATGTCCTTGTAGGTGTCTCTCATGAGCACGCTCTCCCATAAACTGTCTGCAGGCAATTCTTTCTTGCTGAATCTGTACCTAGGGGCTGGAATCCAACATGGCAGCCATCCTGCCTAGCAAACGTGAGAAGGGGTGTCTCCAAGGAAACTCCAGATAGCTGGCATAGGTTAAGGTGGAAGCAATAAATTCAAGGGATGCCACCACCTAATGTCCACTACAAGAAAGTAACATTTTGCAACTTACAATACTCATTTAGTACTATAGCCTGGCATTTCCATTGTTCACTTCTCTTAATAAAATTTAAACACGTAAAAACATTAAAAATACTTTTTTCAGTGAGGTATTTTCTGTCCTATGGTATATTTTGTAATTTAATATTCTCTTTAAAGGTAAGTCTTCAAAGTGCTAATTACTGGCCTTGTAAGTTTTTACATAGAGTTTAAAATATTAATTTTTCTGCAAATATTTTTAGGGATATATTTATTTAATGCAGCAGTCTTTACCTTTGTGACATTCTTTGGAGAAAGTCTAAAAATTCATTTGTGTTTTTTAAAATGGGAATATGAGTTAAGATGATACTAAAAGTTCTCTTAGATGAGCTCCTTTGGTACAGCAAGGTCTTTTGAGTTGTCAAAAAACTATGATTGGTAAGAAATGCCTTTAGGGGTCTCTTCATTCATCATGTACTATATGTCTGTGTGTATATGTATTTATATATATGAATGTTGTTGTTAGGTGCTATTGAGTCAGGTCTGACTCATGGCGGCCCTCATAGGGTTTTCAATGGCTGATTGTTTCAAGATTGCTCCAGGAGTGAATTGCCATGTCCTTCTCTCATTTTTGTGGTGCTGAGGATCAAATCTGGGTCCTCAGAGAGTGCGGATTCTACCCACTGAACTAAACTCTAGCCCATATATATGAATATGTTCTTATTTTTAGGTGTTGTAGAGTCAGGGCAAAGCAGGTCTGACTCATAGCAACCCTCATAGGGTTTTCAATGACGGATTGTTTCAGGATTGTTTCGTGAGTGGATTGCTATGTCCTTTTCCCATTTTACAGGATTGAACCTGGGTGTTCAGAGAGTGCAGCATGGCATTCTACCAACTGAGCTAAATCCAAGCCTGTATATATGAATATATGTATATATTATTCTGATTCTCCCTTTAAATCTTTTTTTTTTTTTTTTCATATTCGGGGTTGAACTCTAAGAGCCGAGTGCATGCTAGGCAAGCGCACTTCCACTGATCCACACTCCTGGCCTTTTTTACTATTATTATTATTATTTATTTTGAGATGGAGTCTCACTAAATTTTGCAGGCTGCCTCTGGCTTCATACTTGTGATCCTCCTGCCTCAGCCTCTCAAGTCTCTGGGATTACAGGTGTGTACCACAGCATTTGGCTCTTATTTGCTCTCTTTTAAAAAAAAACATCAAAGTTGAAGAATCTAACTGGATGGCACATGCCTGTAATCCCAGTGACTTGAGAGATGGAGGCAGGAGGATGGTGAGTTCAAGGCCAGGGGAAGCCTGAGTAATTTAGCAAGACCTTGTCTCAAGATAGAAAATTAAAAAGGGGGCTAGAGGGGCAGCTCCATGGTAAAGCACTTGCAAAAAATACATGAAGCTCTGGGTTGAGCCTCCCATCACTGAAAAACAGACAAGCCAGCACCATGGAGTACAGGGAGAGAGAGTCCCTGTGTCCAAGAGGCTGCATACTGTGTTATTCTTTGAAAATTTGCCTGGAAAAGGCTACTGCTCTCCAGCAGCTTCCTGACGGGCCTTGGTTTTGTAGTGTGCTGCAAAAATCAACTTGCAGAGGTAATGTTTGAGCCAGAGAAGCCGGTTCCCCCACCCGGGGCCCGTTTCCTCACCTCTCATTCTGTTGAACAAACCATCCACTCACACTTGCTTGTAACTATCACCACGGCGTCCATCTGTACAATGGCAGGGGGTTTCAAGGCCACCAACTGTCAGCTTGTGTTCGGGAGCCAGGCTGTACTGCACTGCCGACTCAGTAAGCACTTCCCCAGTTTCAGGGCTTTGTAAGATGTTTTCCAAGAGTAACAGAAATCCCACCAAATTGTCATCTGCTCTCACCAGTGATGGCCATTCATCTGGTAATCTACATTACCTGCATGGTTTATTTAATCCTTGGAAAAACCTGATAAATAAGGATTATCATTCTTGTTTCCATTTTGTATAGAAAGAAACTGGAAGCTAAGGGGGGTTAAATAACTTGTCTGAGGCCACACAGACAGGTGGTGGTGTCAGTGGGGGGTTGAGGGAGTGTGTGAAAATTTCAAGATGAACAGTATTGAAGATTAACTTGGTGTTAAACTGTGTACTTCTCAAAACTTGGAATTAATTTTTTTTCTGTCAATTTTTTGTCAGGTCTGAGCTGGGAGGACTTTGTCAGTTTTTACCACTAATTAATAGGTATCAAGGTGCCTAAAAGAACATTGAGTTGTACCTCCTTTTCTTTCTTTCTTTTTTTTTTAGTAATGAGGGTTGAACCCAGGGCCTCACACTTGCATGCTTTGCAAGTGCTGTACCACTAAGCTGTACCCTCAGCCCATTTTTAAAAAAAATTTTTGAGAGAGGGTTTTGCTAAATTACGCAAACTGCCTCTGGTTTTGAACTTGCAATCCTCCTGCCTCTGCCTCCTAAGTCTCTGGGATTACAGGCCCATGCCACCATGCCTGGTCCCCCTCCTTTCCTTTTCTACATGTAATGTGAGAACTTTAAATAACTTCAGGGATTGGGTACTTGGGGGCCTACTGCCATATTTGATTTGGAATTTACATTCAGAGATAAGTAAGTAGCCTTTTCTTTTTATTTATTTATTTATTTGTTTGTTTATTTATTTATTTTTTTCTGTAGCATTTGGGGCTTCAACACAGGGCATTGCACTTGCTAGACAAGTGCTCAGTTACTGAGCTGCAATCTCAGATCCCTTTTAAAAATGTTTTAAAATTTTGACACAAGGTTTCGCTAAGTTGTACAGGCTGCCTCTGGCCTGGACACCCATGATCCTCCTGCCTCAGCCTTCTGAGTCGCTGGGATTTCAAGTGTGTGCCACAGCCCTCAACTTAAAACAACCTTTTCTAACTGCAAACGTTGAAGCCCTGCCAGGTGCAGGGGAATCAGCTGAGAACTTGCTGCTGGTACAGCTATGACTGAGGCACCCTCTGCCCGGCATTCTGCAGCACACAGCCAAAATCATGACAGCAACAATCAGAGTAATAACAAAATGCTACTTATTGTGTATTTTCCTTGTATAAGATATTAGGCTAAGGGCTTTAACATTACTTATTTAATCCTTGGAAAAACCTTATGAGTAGGTAATATTATTTCCATTTTACATAGGGAGAAACTGAAGCTAAGAGAGGTTAAAACCCTGTCCAAAGTAACACAGACAGGTACCAACTGAAGATTTGCACCCTAGTCTGAAGTGCTTTGGAGTCTTAGCTGTAATCCCTATGCTAAATGTCAGTATAACTCCCCAAAGAAATGCTGCAATAGTAGCTTCAGGTGCTTGATGGATTTCATGGGGCTAGGTCAGAAGATGCTTTCTTTCACAATAAGGCAAAGAGGAAGTGGATTCTCTTCACAGAGATCGCAGGTTTCCTCTTCCACACATAGTAGAAATTACCTCCCCTTAAATTTACCATTATTTTGGCCACTGTGGCTTACTTGGATCCTAGATTATGAGGGAAAGTGACATTTCTCACTTTTGGGGGAAAAGCTTTCAGAATCCAGTACATGAACCGTATATTTCTGGCCATACTGGAACAATTGTTGTTGTTGTTAGGTGCCGCCAACTCAGGTCTGACTCATAGTGACTCTATGTACAACAGAACGAAACACTCCCCAACACTGTGCCATGCCCGGCACTATGTCAGTGCTTCTCTGCTATTCATAGGTTTTCAATGGTTGATTGTTTTGGGAGTGGGCTACCAGGTGCTTCTGTCATTTTTGCAGTGAGGGGGATTGAACCCAGGGCTTCAGAGAGGGCAGAGAAGCATTCTACCAATTAAGTGAAACCTTAACCCTTGATGTAACTATAGGGACCAGACTGACCCTGTGGATATAAGCAAATAGAAAGTTAGATAGAGTATATAAAGCAGTGGTTTTCAGTTTTTGGATAAGAGGCGGCACAAGGCAGAAAGGTTTAATAGAAGAAAGACAAGTGAGAGGTGCCTGGTAAATGTTCTGGCTCATTACTTAGAGACACAGCAGCGAGGGGAGGGAGAGAAGGGAGGACAGAACCTAGCAGTCTTGCTGAAATGAAGAGACAGAATTTGGAATTTGGGGAAGCCAAGGTGGCCAGAATGTGTGATGCCCATTGCTAGAGAGGAAGAGGCTGCACAGGGAGAGAAGGAGCTGTGAAGATCTGCAGAGATGTTCTCTTAAGTTTTTAGAGGAGCACTAATTGTTTCTTGGGCTGGGATTTAGCTCAGTTGGTAGAGCGCTGCTCTGCAGTCTCTGAGGTCCCAGGTTCGATTTCCAGCACGGCAAAAATTGAAGAAGGATGTGGCAATCCACTCCTGAGGCAATCCCGAAACAAGTAACCATTGAACACCCTGTGAGGGTCGCTAGGAGTCAAATACAATCTGAAGGCAGTTTTTTGAATACTTTCCAGCCTAGGGGAGGGGGCCTCATTTTCTGACATATCTGTGACAGTGCTTCTCTGCTATCCATACAGTTTTCAATGGCTAATTGTTTTGGGAATGGGCTGCGGGATCCTTCTCCCTAGTTTGTCTTAGTCTGGAAGTTCAGCTGAAACCTGTCCATCCTGGGTGGTCCTGCTGGTGTCTGAAATACCGGTGGCCTAGTTTTCAGCATCACAGCAACATGCAAGCTCCCACAGCACGACAAGCTGACAGACACATGGGGGATCAGGCGCTCTACATATATATAATTTGGAGTCCTCATAAAAGATATAGGGAACAGAAAAAATATTAAAGAACTAATGATCAAATTTTCTCATTTTGATGAAAACAGTTAAACCACAGTAGCTCGACAAATTTGGAGCAGAAAAAAAGTATGAAGAAAAATACACCAAGGCACATTATAATTAAATTCCTGAAAACCATGGATAATAGAGTCTTAGAGGTATTGAGAGGAGAAAAGACTCAAAGTACAGAGAAAAAAAAAATGGTAAGAAGGAGCCAGCTTTTCTACCAAGCCTATAGCACCCAGTATCCCTAGGAGGAATCCCATCTAAGTACTGACCAGGCAGGCCCAACTCCACTTAGCTTCCAAGATCAGACAGGAGCAAATGGCAGGGTGCTATCGCTATAGACTATAACATATGTTGTTGTTAGGTGCTGCTGTGTGGGGTCTGACTCTTAGCGACCCTCGTAGGATTTTCAATGGCTGACTGTTTTGGGATTGCTTTGGGAGTGGGTTGCCACATCCTTCTCCCATTTTTGCAGTGATGGGGATTGAGCTTGAGTCCTCAGAGAGTGCAGAGCAGAGCTCTACCCACCGAACTAAACCTAAGCCCATAACATGCAGGAGTAAAACATATAATAATAATAGCACAAGGGCCAGGAATAGGACTAGGAAAATGAATCATACTCTCTTAAGTTTACATATACTGCATGAAATATTTTCAGTTATTTGAATACAAAATAGATGTAAAATATGTTGTTTGAATATAGCTAGAGATAGTTAAAATTTAAAAGGTGGGAAAAGAACACTGTGCAAGTCTAATCAAAAGCACACTGAACTGGCTATATTAATATAGTTATTCACTGTTTTAATGTGTATATTTTATTGCTCTTATGCCATGATAAGGTCAAGAAATCAGGAGATGATTGCTGTTGAAAGATAATTTGTTAGCTGTGTGCGGTGGTCCATGCTTGCAATCCCAGTAACTTGAGAGAATGAGGCAGGAGAATCTTGAGTTAGTGGTCATAGGGAGCTTGTGTAACTTAGTGAGAGACTTTGTCTCAGAAAGGAAAAAAATAGGCTGGAGATGAGGGTCAGTGATAGAGCTCTAAATGCTCTCATGAGAAGTTTGTAAATTTTCTAGCTTTTTCTGGTTGCTAAGGGGGAGACATGCCTGCAACCATAGGACTGTGGCGTCTGACCCCTTCAGACCTTGGAAGCTAAGCAGGGTCGGGCCTGGTTAGTTCTTATATGGGACATCGCCTGGGAACACCAGGTGCTATAGGCTTGAGAGAAGGACCTGGCAACCCACTCCCAAAAAACAATCAGCCATTGAAAACTCTATGAATAGCAGAGAAGCACTGACAACAGTGTTTCACCTGTTGTGCATAGGATCGATATGAGCTGGACACTGACTCGACAGCACCTAAAAGCAGCAAGTGGGGGCCACGTTTCTCTGCTGACATTCTACATTCCAAGTAGAAGCAAAACTAGAAATTAGAAGTGAAAAGACAGAGAAGAGAAAATCAGAGAGAATGGGCAAACTTTGTTAATGGTAAATCACCAAGGCACAGATCCAGATTCCTGCCATGGGTTCCCTTCTGTGCTCCCAGTTGGATTTTCATGTGAGAACACTTCTCTTATTATCTCACATGTATCCTAATTAACTCTCCTTAAATAAGTCTGTGTTTCTTGCAACAAAAAATCTTAACACGTGTGAAAAAACTCAGTATTCCACAATCAGAATTGCACTCATATTATATGATAAGCAAAGCCCCAAAGATGGCCTCCCAAAGTGCTTGTCTTTTATTCAAATAGCAATATAGATTCTACTTAATATAAAGGGATTTTGAAGATGTAATTACAGTCCCACATCAGTTGACCTTAAGATCTGGAGATTATATAGGTGGGTTTGACTCAATCAGAGGACCCATTCTGAAGCAGAAGTTTTCTATGTCAAGAGGCAGGAAAAGTCAGAGAGAGTCGAAACATGAGGAGGATTCAGTGTGTTGTTGCCGGTTTTGAAGGTGGAAGAACTCCACGTAGCTATGTACAACCCCTGGCTAATAGCCAACTGAGAAAACAGAGACCTCACCACAACGATAAGGAGCAGAATTCTGCCAATAACAGGAATAAGACTGGAAAGGGACCCTGAGTTCCAGATGAGAACATGAGTAGCAGACGCCTATTTTTAGCTATGTGAGACATTGCATGGAGATCTCAGCTACACCCTCCCAGATTTCTGATCCACAGAACTGTGAGATAGTGAACAGGTATTTTTTAAGCTGCTAAATTTGTAACACTTTGTTATGCAGTGACAGATAACCAACATATGTTGATTTCAAGCAAATGGAACCCTCCAGAGCTGTGTGGCACTGCCACCCTGGAGGTGCACAATCTGAGGACTCTATGGTCTCAGAATCAGATGCTTTTGGAAAACTATGTTTTCATAATCAGAATGGACAATGCATGACATCAAATGGACTTATTACAGAGACTGACTAATAGAAAGCATGGTGGGCCTACCATAAAACAAAACATGAATGAGTGAGGAGGTAACTGCAAGAAGCAGATTCTATCAGTAAAAAAGAATGAGAGCAATTGGCACTCATAAGGGAACTAACAGTAACTCAAGTGGAAAACAAAACTAAGGCTGCCAATAATAGCTCTGTTTTGGTTTAGAGGATGAAAATATGGCAGACAAACAATAACAATAATTCTGACAAACAACAACCACCATTTAGGGAACATCTACTCTGTGCCAGGCACTATTCTAGCAATCTACACATGATCTTTCTAATTCTTACACATCTTTTGAGGGTGGTACTATTAATCTTCTTTTAACCCTTGGGAGGTGGTAATGAAGAATGATCCTAAGGTTCACCAGGAAAGAAACAAGAAATGAATGTAGAATTTTGGCTCAGGAAGCTTAAGTGCCTGTTTTGGTCTCATCATGTATCCTTAATCTTAGTCTCAATTCTTAGCTTCTTTGTATAAAGAAGGAACCTCACTTTTTAACTCATGAAACTTAAAACGTGTTCTAAGGGCTTCTGAGCCAGAACCAATAAATTAGGCCTTCATATCACTTATTTAAAAGCAATTCGTGCTTTATTGGAAGTATAGTATGTAATAACATATAATATTCTTTAGCAATATTTACTATTTATTCTAAGAAGTTGGATTTCAGTACCTTTTGACCACACAGTAGCAGAGTACTCCTTGAGATGATGATGTTATATCACTAGAATCTAAGAATAGGTGGGAATCAATTTCTCCAGTCTATCTAACTTGCAAATATGTAAAGAAATTATAGTCATCAATAGTAACACAACACTAGTAATAATTATTTTCCCCAATTTTAATCATGTACCACACACAATTTAATTTTAATTAAATAAGCACTAAATAAAAATCATGGATTGTCAGAGGGGACAAATCTCCCTTAGCAATGGAGCATTCAAGCATTTTTACTTTTTTACCCAGACAAAAAACAAATAACAAATAATAAACAACTAAAAAAACCCAAAAAACAAAAAACAAAGAAAAAAACCCCTGTCCATCCAGAAGCTAATCCATTTTCACACTCATTATCATTCAGATGAGTCTTTTGTAAGCAAAGATGTAGGCATAGCTTTTTCAGTGTCTGAGAACGCCTTTCTTATTTGGATTGTACAAATAAAGAGAGCCCTCTGGATCTAATTAAGAGATTTTTCACCTGCCATCATTCATTCATTCAGTTCAAAAATATTTATGGAGCACGTGCTACATTCAAGGCACAATGTTAAATACTGTATTACACTGAGAGTTATGCCACAATGGACCAATCATAAAACCACACTCTTAATTAATCTTGCGATTTTTAATGATTTAATTCTTTCATTCAACAGGCCTTATTAACAGGGAAGTGCCAGGCTAGGCACTGGGGTTGCCAAAATGAACTCACAGTCTCTGCTTTACCGTGCTCATAATCTAATGAGGGGGAGGCAGAGACATAAACAAGTGATTATTGCGCAATTGAGGTCCCATCATAAAGGTCTGCACAGGCAGGAAGGAGTGCATGCGCATGTGAGTGCATGTGCACACGTGCGCCTGTGCTACTAGAGGGGATTGGTTGTAGAAGAGTCACAGAAGATTCCCTCGCAGAGGTAACACTTGAGCTGAGTTTTGAAGGATAAGAGTTTTCAAGGGGAGGGAGTCAGGTGTGGTCCAGGTACACAGAAGAACCTTGGGAAAGGGTGGAAGAGAGCGTCATATCTGGGGAACTGTAGCCACCTGTGGTTGGGAAGAGGTGGGACTACCTGGACCTGAGCTCAGAAACATAAGGACTGAGAAAATCGTGCTCAAGAATTATTAAGCCGATGCAGATGCACTTGCTGACACTCAAGTATCTCAACTTTTAAAAACTGCAATTTAAATAATATTTCGAGTGATGTGATAATGAAGAATCAGCATCTGTGAATAATTACATAAATATAGTCTATTCTTATCGACACTGTCACTATTATTATTATTGCATATTCCACTCTCTATCTTATCAGAAATGGCTTATCCCTAGGCCTGAGGTTGTTCCCTATGTCTGGGTGGGGCAGAAGGGAGATTCTAGTTTATATGCAGTTAAAAAAATTTGTTTTCTTTTTTCTTTTTCTTTTCTTTTCTTTTTTTTTTTTTTTTGAGATGGGATTTTACTATGTTGTCCAGGCTGGTCTTGAACTCCTGGGCTCAAGTGATCCTCCAGCCTGTCTCTAGAGTAACTGGGACTACAAGTATGCAGTATCACACCCAGCCAGTTAAATGATCTTGGGGGACTGGGGAAGTAAATTCAGAAGACTACAATGGGGAAAGAACTGGGTAATACTGACAACAACCCCCCATCCCTTGAGACTGGGGGTGTAGTTCAGTGGTGGAACATTTGCTTAGCAAGCATGAGGCTGTGAGTTCATGTCTCCCACCCTACTAAGAAAAACAAAACCCCAAACTCTGTTCTTTACTGAATACCACAGCGTGCCAGTCATTGTGCTAAGTCCTTCACAGACATTATCTCTCACCCTCACAACAGCACCCCATGTGGGTGTTTTCATACCCTTTTACATATAGGAACCCCAATGATTCAAGAAGCCAGGTGATTTACTCAGTGCCATTCTGCTAGTGAGCAGCAGAGCTGGGACCTAGGCCCATCTAATTTCATAACCACTCTTCTTCACGGAGACCAAATGAGAGGAAGGGCAAGCACAGCTGTAGAGAACTGGGCCACCAGCTGACGTTGAACAGCTATTGACAGAAAAGACCAGAAAGTGCATGTAGTCCCTGGAATTACTTGAGAGTGGCCAAAGTCCTTGTTTGTTTATTTATTTATTTATATTTATTTATTTTTTTGTGGTACTGGGGGTAGAAGCCAGGGCCTGGCACTTGCATGCTTTGCAAGTGCTGGACCACTGAGCTGCGCCCCCAGCCATTTTTATTTTTACTTTTTTTAGATAGGGTCTCAATAAGTTATGCAGACTGCCTCTGGTCTCCAACTTGTGATCCTCCTGTCTCTGCCTCCAGAGCCACTGGGATTACAGGCATGCGCCACCGCACCCCGCTTCCAAGTCCTTGTTTTTTAATTCAATTTTTTTGGCGGGGGCTCAGGGAAAGAGAAAGAGGAAAAGGTGTAGAAGATGGGGATGGGGTGTCTAAGAAGTGGTTTGACAATATGGGAAGAAAAGTGAACGCAGGCCACCCTTGCACACCCCTACCCCTCCATGCAAAGGAACCAGCTCTGTAATTTAACTCTTTGTTTATTGTGGCAAGAACAAAGCATATTCTGCTTAGTGAAGCCCTTCTCGTAGCAGGGCAGAACTGTGTGACATCCTATGATGAGAGCATTTTCTTTACTTTATTTCCCTTCAAAATGTGCACTGGAAGGACCATGGAGCCAAGAAAATACAATACGAAAACCTGAAAGGCATCACTAGGGACCACTCTGGAATTCTGAAGTAAGACATTATTATCACTTTGGTGCCGCTGTTCAATGGAGACTCCTCAGTTCTCTGTGGTTTTGTAATCTCCAAGCCACCCAGCACACGATAATACCCCAGGGGACAATGGCCTGGGAGCCCCATGAGATCCATGAGCACAGCATCTCATCTATTATCCAAGTGGCCTGTTCTAGAAACCATCTTTCGGGTGTGTTTTTTCATTTGTTTCTTCTAACTCACATGCTGAGAGTGGTGACAAGGGTCATTTCTAGTTAATGTTGTGGACAGCGCACTCAAAGTGACCTTTCCTGTTGAGAGGCAACCATTTATGGTCTATATTTTTTAGACAGATTCCTCAAAAGAAAATCTTAAAGATCACAGATTGAATTTAGATATAAGTGCCTCTCACTCTCTTTGTCTTACTTCTTTTCATAAGAAATGTAAATTTGTTAGGGTTTGTAATAGAAAATAACTTTAGGATTATTTTGGAGGGGCAAAAGGAAGCAATTTGCAGTAAAGTGGAATATGTAATTAATCTTTCCAATAGAAAGCATTGCACTAAACATAAGCAACCACTCAGCTGAGTTTCTTCTTTTAGCAATTACATAACTTGGTTGCACCAAACTATAAAATACTTCCTGAAAACAATATTTTCTTGACAATTGGAATGATTAACATTTATAAAACGTTAACTTGCCTTTAGTATATTTTCCAGTTTGTCTTTTTAGCATTTGATAATACGTACTGGTTGGAAGAATTCTGACAGAGGCATTTTTGGCTTATCTTCATAAATGACCAAGGAAGTAAAATAGTTAATATATACCAAATGATGAATGCACTTAGTTTATCTTCAGCTGTATTTTAATCTTTTTAAGTTGACAAAGTCTCTTGACATCTAGGGCAATTTGGAGCTGTCTCTCTCCCGATCATCAACTGCTATACAGTCAATAAGCAACAAAAAATTGTTACTGACCTAAATGAGCTGAATCTTAGTCTTCTTTTTGATTATTTGCAAATTCCCTGCCTCCCATCTGGTAACCAAGAGTTGAATGGAATAAAAGCTGATACTTGGCAATGCAGAGGCCTAGAGATGCTGAATTTATTTCACCTTTCTATATGATTATGGGGCTGGAATTTAGCTCAGTTGGTAGAGCGCTGCTCTGCAGTCTCTGAGGTCCCAAGTTCAATTCCCAGCACCTTAAAAATGGGAGAAGGATGTGGCAATCCACTCCCGAGGCAATCCCGAAACAATCAACCATTGAAAACCCTATGAGGGTTGCTAAGAGTCGGACATGATTAGATGGCACCTAATAACAGCATATGGTTATGTCCCTAAGGGTGCTTAGTAAAAACCTTTTGTTGGTTGAATATGTGTCCCAGCTCAGACTAGAAAAGACAGAGACAATACTGCAGGGATAAAGGAAGAGGAAGGCAGGAGGGATTGGACTCAGGTCTATTTTGCAGCAGGTTGTTGAGGTCATGTTGAATTGGGGAGCTCTCTCTAATATCCAGCTCAGTCTGAGGTCCTGTTCTTTGGACTTGCCTGAAAGTCCTAGGTATTTTCAGTTGCCTTTGTCAGAACAACTTACAGCTTTGATTCTTTGCACACGGCACATTTCAAAGACTCACAGGCTTGCCTGCTCTTAACCGTAAAGTAAAGAAAATGCTCTCCCTATGGAGAGATCTTACAGATTTGTCTAGGGTGGGGCAAAGAGGCTGCCACACAGAGGGATGCCCATGTGCTGGGCCAGCCCAGTTCCTCTGCATGAATGTGCCCTGGAGGCTGGGGAAGGATACAGCTGGCCAGAGGCTCCCATCCCTCATCTTCCAGCCTCTCTCATGCAGGTGGCTCAGTGACTGCTGTCCAGCCCAAGGGAACACAGCACATGATCCAGGTGCTCCGTCCAGAGAGAATGTTCTCTATTGAGATCATGTTGGGAACATGGCCCTTCAAAGCCAGTCGCTGTGGGTCCTTCTGTTATGTGGAAAAGACCATGTCAAATGTCTAACAAAAGTGCTTTAACAGTCCCTCTCCTTTTTGGTGATTTGTGTAGGAAAAGGAGGGTAAATCTGGCGCCTGTCTGTGGCAGAGAAAACTCACATATTCCACCACTATTCCTTATTCTTACTATATATTTACAGAATGTACAGCTAGAGAAGGAAAGACATAGTTTGAAAATTTATGTACAAGTAACAGAATAGGGCATTCTTTGAGCTGAAATTCTTGTGACTAGAAAAATTATGACCGTACTTTAAAAAGAACTTGGCAAAGCAAAGTATGGGCAAAATGTAAACAAGGAAGGAAGTTCTAACAGTGTTGCCTAAAATGCATGGAATCTAAAAGAAAGCATACAATTCTTTCTTTTGAATCCGTGTCACTTTCTGGTAAGGTTTCAATGGAAAGTGCAAATTAAGCTTTAAAATCATTTTCAGTGAAAAAGTAATTAAGAGAGAAATGGACTTTTGTGTTAATTTGTATTAATATACTTATTAAATCTGAAATGAAACACTTTGATACTTATTTTGTCTTCTTCCTTTTGAAAATCGCCTTTCAAAAGCAAATATGACACAGCACAGATTCAATTATCTAAAAATAGTATTTTCTGTAATATGATACTTAGCTTTGTGAACTAAAGGCTGTATCCTAGCCTTTCATTGTGAGCTCATTTCTGCTTGAGTGATGTAAAATTTTATTACTATGTAGATCACAATGGAATAACAGTGTTAATATCTTGATACTGTAACTGCAGGATCTGCAACTTACTCTGATGAAGCTCACTGCCCCAGGACCAACGGCTGCTCATTTATTTCACCATATTTAAATCAGTTGTGGAGGCTGCCAGGCAATAAATTGTGCGTCCATCTCTGGTAATGAAGTTGGCATCTCAAACAGCAGACACTTGTACAAAAATTTAATAGCTCCCCTTTGGGGCGGGGTTCTTTTTTGTACCATCTCATGCAAAAAGGAAAAAATGGTGCTTAGAGGTAAAATAACATGCTTTTTTCTATTCTTCCATTAAATTCTGTCTTCCCATCTTGTAGTTGAGCCCAATATTTTCAGCTTCGGTAAAACTCCCACTTAACTGCTTGAGGGGAATTCTTTTGTCTGGGCAGCGGAACAAGATAACCGATTTAATCTTCCTAGTAACACGTGAGTCGCCATGTATCATTTTAATCTGCAAAACACTAGGGCTGAGTAGTGTCACATGCTGATTTTACTTTTCTATGAGAAAGTGACTCCCTGGCTCAATGATGGATTGCTTGTTCTCTTTCAACAACAGTCAAGATGGTGAATGCCCTGGGGTGATAGACAGAGTGTGCAATGGGAATGGGGGCAAATCTGATGGCCCGGTTCAAGTTCACCTGACAAAGCTGGAGCAGTCTGCAAGCAGCATTTGAGAAAGGATTATTCACACTTGCATTATATTTTTGAATGCATTTTCTCCTTGTGCAGCTGCAAGGCTCCCTCACACTGAAGGTTTATACACCATAATAAAGAGATTTATTTTTTTTCCTCACTCTTTCTTGCTTCTTACACTTTACACCTAGTTTCCACAGAACTGTTCAGGCACAGGACATCTGTATATCCAAACTACACGGAACAAACATCATCTTCAAAACAATAGCCCTGCTAAAAGGCAGTAACAAAAGGCTGGCACTTCTCATCTCCAAAGAGACAAAGACTAAATCTCCTTATGTTGAACTCAACTCCTGAAACTCAGCTTTTTAAATATGGTCATTTTGCAATTCTACAGTCTCCATATGTAAAATATTAAAATAAAAATTAGTTCAAATTAGAAAAATGATAATGGAGTTTGCGTAAGAATTCCTTGAGAAATTTTCAGTCTCCCTTTTGCTATGAGAAATCATGTTAAAGAACATAGAGAGAAAATTAGAAAAGTTTGAATGGAAGGAAGCAAAATAGGTTTCTTTATAAATAAAGAGTGAGACTGAGGAAATTCTATTTTTTTCTTCCAACTTTCTCTCCTTTTGTCCATCCGCTAATTTCCCCCCACTTGGTTGCAGAATGATTATCTGAATCCTGGAGAGCTCATTCTTTTCTTATTACCTCTTACCTATGGTAGCAAGAGTCGTCGTTAGGTGCCATTTTCAACGGCTGATTGGGGATTGCCTTGGGAGTGGATTGCCACATCCTTCTCCCATTTTTGGGAGAAGTGCTGGGAATTGAACCTGGAACCTCAAAGACTACAGAGCATCTCTCGACCAACTGAGCTAAATGCCAGCCCAGCGAGAGTTAGGGAACTAATAAACACTGAGCACCTAAAATGCATGGAGCTATCATTGGTGTCTCTTTTATTCATTTAGTTGTTCATTCACTTATTTAGACAAACGTGAACTAAACACCAACTGTTAAAGACACTATAAGAAACATGTACTGGGGAAATGAAGTGAGGAGGAGCTGAGACCTTTAACCACAGCCAGAAAGAGAGAGGCCTCCTGCCCACAGCTACAGAAAGAACATGGAAGCAGATCACCCAATCCCAGCCAGCCTTTCAGGTGTCTGAAGCCCCAGCTGACATCCTGTCACCTTAACAGAGATTCTGAGTCGGAATGACCCTGCTAAGTCACTCCTACAATTTCTGATCTGCAGAAAATGCAAAGTGGTTAGTACATGCTCTTGTAAGCTTCTATGTTTTGGAAATAATTTTTTGCATAGCAATAGATAAATAATACAACAGAGAATTATAATTTTGCTATCATACGGATAATATGACATAATTGTATACTAGCTTTCATGATAACTGTGCAATGATACTTATTTTGGGAGATTAAAGAAAAAGATCTTACCAAGGTGGTGATGGGGAGTGAAAGGGAAAAAAAATGTCAGGGAAGATTTCTTGAAGAAAGCCTTGTCTGAGGTGAGTCTTCAAGGATGAAAAGATGTATGGTTTGACTGTTTGTGTTGTTATTGTTGTTGTTGTTGTTAGGTGCTATCGAGTTGGGTTGGACTCGTAGAGACCCTCATAGGGTTTTCAACGGCTGTTTTCAGGATTGTTTTGGGAGTGGGTTGCCATGTCCTTCTCCCATTGACTATTGTGGTAGGTACAAAAAGCATGAAAACAGTCACTCAGTGACAGAACATGCTGTCGTGTGGTGGGAGGAGGTAGGATGGACCAGACAGAAGCATGAGCAGTTCGGTGTCTCCACAGAGTAAATTGCAAGGTGAATGTAGGCATACACTAATAATGGGGACATTCTATTGGAAAAGAGAATGGTTTGAATTTCTTATTAATACTATTTCTGGATATTGGTAACATAGGCTTATTGCAGAATATTTGTAAAACATGAGTGATGAAGAAGAAAATAAAATCCACTAGGAAAATACTTTATCAGTACTTCATTATTTTGTTTAGTATTTTCTCTACTTAGAGGAATTCTAGAACAACCTAGTCAGCTCAGAGGTGGATTCTTCCCTTGTCAAATTCCCGATGAGAACAGTCTGGCCAACACCTTGGCTGTAGCCCTGTGAGACTCTGAGCAGAGGACCAGCCATCTGTGCCCAGATTCCGGCCCCATGAGAATTGAGATATTAAACATGTGCCATTTTAAACTGGTAACTTGAAATATGCCGCAGAGAAGAACTATTATGCCACCCTTAGCACCCAAATATATCTGCTCATATCAAGGTCTCCAGTGAATTTCCTGCTGCTGGATTCAACAATTTAGTTCACAGTCCCCAGCTTACTCATATATCAGTAGCATCTGACACAATTGATCATTCTGTGCTTGATCGATTTTCTTCACTTTACTCTGTATTTCTTCTTCTCTGTTCTTTTTCTCCATGGGGTGGTGTGAGACCTTCTTCCTTCTTCTTCATCTCCTGTCCTTGTGTTGGGATTTTTGATTCCTGTATCTTTTAGCTGCATTTTGGCTAATTTCTTTATCTTTCTCTTCCATTGCAACAATTCTTTCTTGAGCTATGCCTCATCAGCTGTTTAACGTTTCTACTGAATTGTAAGTCTTCATGACTGTATATTTCAATTTCTAGAAAATCAATTTAACTCTTTCAAAACCCATTTGGTCTTTTATATTTATATAAAACTTAAAATACCTAAAATGCCAAGTACTTATTATTACTTTTATGCAATATATAAGTATATAACATTAAATAAAAGTAAATGTAACAAGTTGAAGGAGAAGGGTAACCAACCATTCCTGGGCAGTGATTTCCTTTTGGGTAGAGGAAGGGGTAGAGATCAGGGGTGGAGACATAGGTAATATTAATATAGTTAATTCCTAAAACAACATGTTCAACATTTGCATAAAGACAAATTTAAAGAGAATAAAAAGTGTATTTTTCCCAAATTCCTGTCAAAAGTACTTTTGCTGTCCTTTATAATGCAAAGATGTGCATTGCTCTGAAGTCTTCATTCCTCTCAATTCCTGACTTTGTCCATTTCATCTCCTTTAATATTTATGCCACCTTCTTCTTCTCCTCCTCCTCCTCCTTCCCCTCCTCCTCCTCCTTCTTCTTCTTCCTCTCCTTCTCCTCCTCCTCCTTCTCCTCCCTCTCCTCCATTAGGGTTTCACTACGTTGTCCAGGTTGGCCTCTAACTCCTGGACTCGAGTTCTCTTCTGGCTTCAGCCTCCTCTCTAGGGCTGGGACTGCAGATGGATCACCTAGACTTGTGATTTCACAAAGAAAATGTGCTCTGGCTGTGTTTTTCATCAATTCACTTCTCTGTCACATTCAACTTCTAATTTCTTTACCCATTGCTGTTTTTTGTGTGCTGGTAGAGGTATCTATCTTCTTTTGTAAATGTAAAGTCCAGACCTTTATTTCTGATTTCATCTGATATAGCTGGGGTTGACAACCTTTTTATGTCATAACTACTGAGCTTTGCTATTGTAACACAAAAGAAGTCATAGGTAATACATAACTGAGTGAGTGAGTGTGCTTCAATAAAACTATTTATAAAAACAGATGACTTTTCATAATATATTTGACTCATGGACTATAATTTGCTGACTTCTGTTCTATAACATCTTAAAGCTCAGTCTGTCAATTAAAGGCCTCTTCATGATATCCCTGGTCTCTACTCTTCTTAATATCTTGCTCAATAAATACTCTGATTTTTCTGTAACATTTTATACTGTTCACTTCTCCTTAGTCTGACCTGATTAATTTGATTCAAATCTTGACTTTCATCATCTCTATTCATTCTTCAGACTGTACTTGGTGTTTCTTCTTTTCTATTACCTTACATCAAAGAAAAAAAATATGGAGACTAAAAAATAAATCTAAAAGTAGAAAACTAGTATAACGAATCCTCACGTACCTACCTCCTGGGTTTAACATGATCACAAAGGAGCCAAGGAGTCAAGTTTATTTCAATTCTTCCCCTACCTGTTTTTTTTTTTTTTCCAGTAGCTTGGATATTTTACAGATATTACTGAGCAAATTTCATATAACACCTGGTTCATATTTTAAAAATCCTATTTGCCACAAAACATTATTTTATCATGATTTATTGCCTCAATTTAAGTGATGAAATTAATTATATGTATAATGAAGTACTATTTTGCCATAAAGAAGAAATAATTTCTGTCATTTGCAGCAAAATGAACGGAACTGGAAGACATCGTGTTAAGTAAAATAAGATAGAAACAGGAAAACAAACACCACATGTGTCTCATATGAAGAAGCTAAAAAAATATTGACCTGAGAGTAGAAAAGCGATTAATAGATACTGGGAAGGGTGTGTGTGCATGGGTGGGGAAATGGAAAAAAAGTGATTGGACTTGCTGGGTCCATGTTACATGCAGGTATAGAATTATCACACTGAATCCCATTAGTATGTGGAATCAATAAGTAGGTGACAAAATAAATATAAAAAAGAAGACTCTCCAAATAAAGATGTTTCCCTTCCTTAAAGAAAAAAAAAAAAGATTGAGTTGTAAATAGTATCAGCATGATTCATCCATGATTAAATTCCCCTTCGACTTTTCCCCTTAGCAGCTGTCAATGTTTTTTGCCCAAATCAATTATTTCACGAAAGGATTACAAAATTGTTATTATCTAGCTCTGTTATTTCTGCTATGTTTATTATTTGAAATTTCCCTGTAAAGCTGAATAGATTTGGGATAGTGGGCAAATTTGACTTGCCCTCTCAAAAGGAAAACTTTAACTGCTTTACAATAAATTTTAGTGTTGTTGTCTTATTTAAGGTTTATAAATAATTTTTATCAGATTCAGAAAGGCTTTTTTTTAATGCCTAGTTTTTAAGACTATTTTTTAAGCCATGAATTGATTTAGAAGAATTATTGCTTTGCATTTTCTGGGATTATAATTTCCTTCCATTAGTTTGTTAATAGAATGAATTATTTTTCTCCATTTTTATTATTTATTTACTTATTTACTTTTTGTGGTAAGTGAAGAGGTTGAACCCAGGGCCTTGTCAATACTTTGCACATGCTCTAGCACGGAGCTGCTGCACCTCCAACCCCCCCTTTTTTTTAACTTTCCTAATTTCGACTTGAAGTCTCACTGCGTTTCACAGGCTGCCTCTGGCTTCCACTTTGCAATCCTCTTGCCTCTGCCTTCTGAGTTGCTGGGATTGCAGGTGTGTGCCACAATGCCTGTCTTTTTCTTCATTTTAAAAATAAATTTGTATTGGTTTGAATTCTCCAAGAAGCAGTAGTAGGAGAAGGTTAGACATGCAATATACTTGTTGAGGGAAATGCAAATAATAAATAAGAGGTAATAAGAGCAGGCAGGAAGATCATTACGCAGCATGATGCCTGTGACAGAAGCAGCAGCAGAGGAGAATGGTACAGGAGGACTCTCAGATTATAGTGCAGCTTTAAGGAAAAAAAAAAATTCTTTTCCAAAACAAAACCCAGGGCCTTGCTCATGCTGGGTAAATGCTCTACCATTGAGCTGTATCCCAAGACCCCTTCCCTGTTTTTATTTTTTATTTTTTATTTTGAGACAGGGTCTTGTTAAGTTACTCAGGCTGCCTCTGGCCTCATACAATCCTCCTATCTCAGCCTCCAGAATCACTGAGATTATAGATGTGCACCACAGCACCTGGCTTTTAAGAAAGTTTTTATTAGGTCAATGGGAAGATTTTGAGCTGTAGTTGCTTGTTGTAAGTATTCAGAGATGAGTATTCTTGTCATGTTTAGTCATGGGCTGAGAATATATGAGCAAAACACAGCTCTACCATGAGTGCAGTGGTGGGTCCAGAAGGGTGGAAGCTGGGAGAGTAGTCACTACTCTCCACAGCAGTGGAGAGCAAAGGGTCCTCCTCGCCCCAAGTGTAACTGTGAGGAAACAGGTAGAGCTCAGACTGAGAAGAGTATTTGTATTAGTGAAATTTTTTGTTGCTGTGACAAAATACCTGATAGAAACAAGGAAGAAAATATTTATTTTGGCTCATGTCTCAAAGTTTCCACTACTTCCAAAAATAGCACCACCAGCTGGGGACCAAGCATTCAAACACATGAGCCCTTGAGGGATATTTCATATTCAAGTCATAACAGGTATTAACAAGTATTCAGACCTTCACTTATGTAAATTTGAGTCCCAACAATTTGAGTCCCAGGTCAACCACTCAGACTTCCTGAGGAAAGAGTTAAAGCTGAGAGGAAGTTGAAATGAGTAGTGGAGGAGGGAAAGAATGAGCACCAGTTGTGGCCCCAGAGAGTAACTGCAAAAAGTTACCCCAAAGAGTAACTCCTCGTCTCAAATGTCCCTGTGTATTTTTCTTCCAGAAAGACCACGGAAGAGCTGCTGTCCAGTCCTGTGTGAAATGTGTCATTCCCCATCATACTTTTCACAGATATAAATACACTAAGAGAAGACATGAGACAATTAAAGAGAAAGAAGCTCAGAATATAGGAAAGATTTAAGTATCACATAACCAAAAAGCCATAAAAGCCTAAAGAATTCAATTATATAAAAAAAACTGCATAGACAAAAACTTATGTAAAGCCAAATGTCAAAGGACAAACAGAAAAAAATGGAATGCATATTAAAAGGTCTGAAAATTTTAATATGTACAGAACTCCTAAATCAATAGGACTGATAGTATCCGTTTTGACAGATGGTGAGAAAAAGCTACAAAAGCTCAATGGCGTAAATAACAAAAATTTATTTCTCAGCACAGCTTTCTATCTCAGCTGAGGCTGTTTTCCATGTTCCCTTACCTATGCTCATCAGCGGCAACCTCCTGCTTGGTACCTGTAGCAGAGGGACAGACTCTGCAGGATCTTATACTGGAAATTAAATGCAGGTGGGAAACTGACACTCATCAATTCCTCTTACAAATCACTGGCCAGAATGAGCCCATGGCCTGCCCAAGTTCCTCAGGACCAGGCAGTTCTGTGTTCCCTGTGCCTGGAGGAGGAGAGTCTGATATTGGTGAGCACAAAGGTCCAACACATTACCAATCCAAGGTCTATGACTTGTTCTGTTTCTCTATTGAAGGTCTAGTCAAAGAAAGACGATGGCATATTTCATTACATTTTGTATGCTGGTTGTTAAAGAAGTAGAAAATTCCTTTCTTTCCAAAATTGGTAGTGACATTGTTGTGATCAACAGAATGAATCTGGGGATCTGTAAGATAGATGAGCCCTTTTCCATTACCAGTCACCCAACCTAAAAGAGAAACGAAACATCTGATTATTAAATCCTATCAAAAGCCAGTCAAGTATTATACATACACACACAGGCTTAAAATGGTACTGTGAAAACCTGATCATCCTGTGATTTATTTTCAGTGAGTTTCTGCTAAGGAATCTGGGTTGCTTGTCCAAGTTATTGATTGAAGAAGGAGAAATGAATACTGCATAGTTATATTTCTCAAATATGATATACCCAGATCACCAATTACCGAGGAAGTAAAGAGCAATAAAAGGTACTTGGAATAAATAAAAATCACAAAATTGAATATTTCTTTCACGATTTGTTCCTTACTCATTAATTCACAAGCTCCTCTGTTTATTCAACAGATATTTATTGAGTGCAGACACTGTACAAAATTCTGTTTTAGGTACTGGAGAAACATCCGGGAACAAGATAATCAAAAATCTCTGTACTTATTCAGCTAACACTCCTGTGAAGGGGGATAGATGAATACACTATGAATAAGTAAAACATAAGGTGAGAGTGATAAATGCTATGAAGGGGGAACCAGGAAAGTCTTGAGGTGATTATGGAATCACTATTAGAAATAATATGTCATTTACATAAAGTGTAGAATACTTAATAGAATTCTGATGAATAAAATACCAAAATGAAAAACATTAAAATATTAATTCAGATTTTAAAATAAGTCAGATTTAAGTACACAGTCTTCTCTTCCATAATGATTCCAATTACAAAACTCAATATCACACTTTTAATAAGGGTAAAGGGCTGGAAAGAAGAAAAAGTGGAAAGCAGGTTTTGACATGTGAAAAAAATGCAATAATAGGAAATCTGCATCACTTACATTCACTTTAGTGTAGTAAAAAGAACAAACTGTTATAGATTTCTCTGTAATTAAGCTCAACAGAACATGAGGCAGGTCTTCACACTGATTATTCAATGCCTCAGACACTTGTACAAGTTTTAGACATTGTTGTTTTTCAGGAGTCATTATACCACATGTAGTAAAATCAATTTAATTCCAAACAGTGGCCTATACACTGAATGATCTATCAATGATTTGTTAAGCCAGTTCTAAAAACTCACATTTATACAAAGCAATATTGAAAATAAAAAATAATTCCAAATTCCACATACCTTGTAAATCAACCACAACATCTCTATGGTTAGAAAACTCATAGGAAAAATGGCCATAAGCCAAGCCATATTCTGTGGCTTTGTATTCTGTCTTGACCACTTTTGTATTATTTGATAACTTTACAAATTCTCCAAGTATGTAAGGTTCCACACTGATACATCCCTGTATTGTCTTGTCTTCCAAAATCTGAAGAATACGAACAGGAGGTAGTATAAATAATGGTTAAGGCCATGGCCTCTGGAGGTGGGTAGATCTCAGATTGGAGCTAGCCTCTGTTCCTTAGGAGCTCTGTTATAGTAGATTTCAATATCCTCATCCATAAAGTAGGCACAATAATAATAATAACTACCTTTCAGTTTTGTTAAAAGGATGCATGAAAAAATACATGTGCAGTGCTCAGCATTATATGTGGCATATAATAGAACCTAAAGGTATTATTGTTCATATATTAAACTGCTCACCTAAAAATTAGGCCATGAAGTGATCACATTAGGGCTGCTTGCCAGGGTATGTGGATAGATCATGGCTTGGGACTCTGGCTTGGGATATCAGCTCATGTATTTTTGTGTGATGTGGTACTTTATGGAGCTGTCTTGAAGGTTAATGTTTGTAGAATGCTTGGCACAGTATGTGACATGAAGAAGGCACGAATTGGATGGTAGGTATTATTATGAATGATAAAAGATGGGTCAAAAATATCTTTGGCCAATGAAAAATATTGCAAACATGAATGCACTAAGGATCTAGTATATTTGGGGAAGCAGGATATTCTTGATCCAAAAAAGAGAAAATTCAGTAGAGATATTTGTCTTTATTAATTTAAAGGCATAGTTAGTGAAGAGAGATTGGTCCAAATAGCCCCAGAAGATTTAGCTATAGTTTGTGGGTAGAAGATAGAGGAAGACATATTTGGGCCAATCCTAAGACCTTTCTAACAATTAGAGTTATTTGGAAGTAAAGGGTGATAATTATTTTTTTATGTGTTTAAGTTACAGTTTGGTATCACTTGGTTTCAAGGGGTCGGGGCAAACAGATGTAAAATGGGATTCATGGGTAGTTGTGCAGGGATAGTTTGTACTAGAGATGATCCTGGGCTAGGATTTAGCTCAGTTGGTAGAGTGCGGCTCTGCACTCTCTGAGGACCCTGGTTCCATCTCCAGCACTGCAAAAATGGGAGAAGGATGTAGAAAACAATCCCGAAACAATTAGCCATTGAAAACCCTATGAGGATTGCTGTGAGTTGGACCTCACTCTACAGCACATAATAACAACAGAGATGATCTTCAGGATCCCTTCTCTCTCTGAAAGTACAAAGACAATGCAAAAAGAAAGCCTATTAAGAATCCTATCTTCACCCTATAAAACCAGATATTGGGATCAACTGATATTCAAATGTCATTTGCAATATCCAAATGATGCATTGGTGGGAGAGAAGGTCCTCTTTCTTTCTTTCTTTCTTTCTCTTTTAAGGAGAGCAGGTGGTACTTGGAGGTTGAACTCAGGGCCTCACACATACCTTGTGAGTGCTCTACCACTGAGTCATACCTCTAGCCCATTTTTTATTTTTTATTTTGAGTCAGAGTCTTGCTAAGTTAAATAGGCTGCTGCTGGCCTCAAACTCCTGATCCTTCTGCCCACATCTCCGGAGTCACTGGGATTCTAGGCATGTGCCACCCCATGCCTGTTTATGAAGAACAAGCTGACAAAGCCCATGAGGGAGACTGGGACCCGAGTTTACTGGATTTTACCAGAACAATGATGGAGGTAGTTTGGTAATAGAATTCTAACCTAACATACTTACTACCCTAACCAAACTCTTGCTTTTCAAAACCTTACCAGTAATATTGTGGATGGGATATAGAATATCTGTGTTGGAATCTTTTGCTCGTAGAGTCTCTTGTTAAATTCTGTCACGTAGTATTGTGCGGTCATCTGCCGTTCCACATCAATGAAGTGGTGCCAGAGCCCCTTCTGCTCTTTATATTCTTTCCCAACATATCTGTGAGTGGAGAAAATCTACACATCACAATGTGAAAGTGAACTTCTTTACTACAGAGTAAAAGAGAGGAGATAAAGAGATATGCAAAAATTCTTCAAAGACATTATTTTCTCTGCCTTACATAATCAATGTTAATTATCTTGACTTATGATTCAAATAATTTTGTAAAGACTTCCTGAACAATGGAGCACAGCTTATGCTAGCTAGCCCAGAATGATACTAATGATTACAAGTGTCCATTTAATGTAGTTCCCCACACTTCTGGGTAAGCCAAGGAAGTCAGTATTGTGTACTAGAGGGTACATGGGCTCTGGTGCCAGATCTTTCACCACCTACAACATGACATTACCCAAGTCAAGTAATCTATCTGAACCCTCCCTCTATCCCTTCCTTTTATGATTACTTTGTGCCTATGGACACTTATTTTCTACTAACACCTATTATGTTCACAAAAATGTACTAGTCTCAAGTGTTTTGAAGAAAGCATGAGGAATGATTTGTGTATTTCAAGGGCTTATAATGCAGTTGGAAAGAGAACATACATGGTAGTATATGATTAAGTAAGACAGTAAGCACTATACTTTACTGTGGTTCATACTTGCTCCAAGCTGGTGTGAATTTATGAGTAACTTCATATGTGTTGAGTGACCTTCAAAAATCAAAGAGAATTGTCATAGTCATAGACCTCAATGAAAGCAAACTCTCTCTAGATATTTCTGAATCCATTAGGTAATGGAATCCAAGGAAGCTATAGTTTTGGCCTTTCAGACTCTTGAGGATTAGAAAGGAAATCTGACAGTAGACTGCATAGTTGGAGCCTATGTTGTATCAGAAAGCAGCCCACAGAGAAGTAGTTGTCCTAAGAGTGACATCCCAGTGTTTCAGGTGGTTCTGCTGTGGAGACACTGTGAGACCTGGAGAGGGTTTGAACCAGTTCAGACCTTTGTTTTTGTTGACTGAGACCAGAGGTATGTACAAAAGGGCCAACCAACCCCGTGGGCACCAGTACTGAAACATTTCCTGAACATCCTGTCAGAGGACCTCTAGCTCAGTTATGGATCATCATTGTGGGAAAAGAGAACCATTTCTTCTTTCACTTTTCTGGGATAATTTTTCTGGGATCTTTCTCTCTAGGCAGGGTTTGTTAGTGGTAAAATGTTAGTCATTTTTATTTTAATCTGTAAATGTCTTTATCTTCCAGGAAAGGTTTTAAGTACATGGATTCTATTGTTTTTGACTTCTATTGTTGCTGTTGAGAAATCACCTGTATGTCTAATTGACTTTTTTTTAATGTAATCTGTTTTTGTTTCATATTGTTGATTGCTTTTAATATTGTGTCTTTGTCTTTGGTAGTCTAAAGTTTGATAACTATGTAACCTGGGAGTGGATTTATTATTTCTTCCTTCCTCCTCTCCTCTCCCCTCCCCTCCCTTCCCTTCCCTTCCCTTTCCTTCCCTTTTCCTTCCTTCCTTCCTTCCTTCCTTCCTTCCTTCCTTCCTTCCTTCCTATTTGTTTCCCATATCTATTTCTCCTCTCCTTGGGATTCAGTGTGATTTCTGTATTTGAAGATTAGTGTCTTTTGGCAATTTTGGAAAATTATCTGGAAATTTTCTATTCAAATGTTGTTTCTGTTATATTTGCTCTGGTATCTTTTTCTGATCAGATGTATGTTGAATCCTCTGATTCCATTCTCAATGTCTCTTTTTCTCAAAGTATTTCTCATCTTGGATCCTCTTATGATGTATCCTAGTGTATTAGCTTCTTAGGGATGATATAACAAAGTACACAGACTGGTGTCTTAAACAATAGAAATTGATATTCTCACAGTTCTGGAGCCAATATGTCCAAGATCAAAGTGTCAGTAGGGTCATGTTTCCTTTGAAGTCCCTAAGCGAGGATCTTTTGGAGTCCTTTCTCCTAGTTTCTGGAATTTCTTTACCTTGTAACATCATGACTATAATCTTCACATGGCATTCTCCTGATGTGCATGCCTGTCTCCAAATTTCTTCTTTCAATAAGGATCCCAGTTTTACTGGGTTAAGGGTTCACCCTACTCCCATATGATTTTGTCTTGACTACATCTGAAATGACTCTATTGCTAGTCTGACTACTGGGACTTCAAGATAGTATTTTGGGGTAGGGGCACAATTCAACTCATGACACCTCATTCTACCTCTTATATATGTAACTTTGGGCAAATTTCTTAACATTGCCATGGCTCAGTTTCCTTATCTGTAAAATGAGCACAATAATAGCATCTACCTCATGTGGTTCTGTGAGGATTAGTTGAATTAGGATGTAAGCCACTTCAGATAGGGTCTGGCACCTAGTAAGTGTACTTACATATTTACTATTATTATAATAAACAACTTTTCAAGAAACACGTGTTTACTGTGTAAAGTGTCACCCAATCTCTCTTTCTTTTTTTCTTTCTTTATATTTTTTACATTATTTGGATTTGGGTAAAGAACAAGGTCAACTTTGAAAGGTTATTTTTGGCTTCTAGGTCTTTAAAAATATCCAAAATGGTATAAAATTAGGCATCAAACCCAATGAAGATGTTACTAATTCTCAGGTGAGATTTTATCTAAAGTTTTCATCAAGAACTAAGGCCAAACAGAAAGCTTTCCAGGCATTTGCCTCCGCGGAGTAGAATACTGTAAGAAAATCTTTCTGTTGAGAATATACCCATTTCTAGTCCATGCTTTATGTGAGTGGTCTGTAAACTCACTCCTCTTTTTGTGACTGTTTTTAATGAGATAGGGTCTCATCACATAGCCCAAGCTGACATTGAATTTGTGATCCTCCGGGTTCAGTCTCCCCCGTGCTGGAATTACAGGCATGTGCCACCACACTTGGCTTACTCTCTTCCTTATGAGTGTAGCTTTTGTCTCCAGCAGCTCCCTTATCCCACCCTACCTAGAACTTCTGTAGAGAGTCCCGCAAGGATTTAATAATTACTTATGTCCTGAGCATGCTTTATCCTTGGCCTCTGAGGATTCTTTGTAGGCTCACCCACCTACTTAAAAGAGTGTTTTTCATAGTTTAACTAGGCTTTTTGCCAGTATTTCTAATGAGAGTGTTTAAGACTCTTTGGTCTTCCACATAGTTAGGATCTCCATTTTTCTTGCCTGTATAGTGGATTTAAAAATGTTTCCCTTGTTGATTTGAGAGGATGTATCTAGGACATCCAGTAAAATGGCTGACATAGCATGGGTATTTGATACATGATAACTGTATTAATTAATTAATGATGAAGAGGAGGAGGAGTAGAAATCTGAAACCATGCAGTTTGGCCAATTTGGTTTTAGCACTTTCAAAATCTCATCAATGATGTTGACAGAGGGAAGATTAGCCCATTTTACATCAATGACGTAGATGTTTTAAACAATACCTCCCCAGAGTTTCCTCTTGATGAAGATGGTGGACCCAAAAAGCATTTCTTTGTTTGCCTTTTTTCTTCACATTTAGGTAGTCCCCCAAATATACAACAGTTTCCTGGGCTGTCCACAGTTCTGAATTTTTGGAATATTTTAACAAAAGAGCATCTGGAAAAAAGAAAAGATGATTTTTCAAAAGGATGTCACAAATCACAAATAAAGTTGAAGTGACACAGATCCTAAACAGCTCTTCTGAAATATTCAGTTTTTAATACATATTCTCAAGTTTTGTTGTCTTCTATGACTGCTGTTAAAAGGTTGATGAAGTACAATAAAAAGATAACACTATGAATGGCAATGAAGGATAGCCTTTGATTCTTGCTTGGGATTACAAAGGATAAGAGTAGAGTTTCTGTATGAAAGAGGTGGAAAATACAGGGTTCTTTAAATAGCCATTAGGTGAACAGGCTTAAAAAATCTCTATCCACAAGAAGGATGGTGTTTAACAAGGTTACACTTTGCTTCCTAGCATTCAAATTGGGAAAAAAACCACAGAAATATCAGCTAGTTGTAAAGAGAGGCAAAGGAGAAGATAGATGCTGAGGGGTGAGTTTGATATCCAGAATTGTTTTAAACTCTGCCTGATAACTGTGTCTAAGTCCTCTGAGATTTCCTGTCTCCTTTTCTGCCTTATGTGTCCTTGTGCCAAATCTCCAACAGAGGAGGTAGCCCAAGCCAGTCTTTATTCTTTGCAACCATTAAGCCCAATACACAAAAAATGGATGCCTGTGAAGCACACAGTTCTCTGCGAACTCACAGAGCATAACATAACTTTCATGGGCTTTAAGTGGTCTGCACAGCAAGCTCTTCAGAGGGCCATGAACATGGATGCTTCCTGAAGCTGTCCTGACCATGTAGCTCATACTTACTGTGTGCTCGATGGAGTTGGCTGGGCTTAAAGACACCTGTGTTCTCTAGCCTCTGAAGTAGCCAATCATGTCTCACTCCCGCCAGAAGTTTTTCGAAATCATCAGGTTGTAGAGTGCGAGCCTCCAGGATCTCTTGTGTGGTCTTTCCTGGCAACGAAGTAAAAGAACTTCTGCTGGAATTCAGAAGGGACCATGAGTTTTCTCCCTCTGAAGAACCACTAGAAAATGCTGGTGATTTCAACCACCGCCGCAGGGATGAGCTGGAGTTGTGGCTGCAGTTTAGCAGGTTTCCAGGTCCATTTCCTTCCTCTGTGGTGGTGCAGTCCTCACTGAGGACAAGGAAGGGACTGTTCCTGCTTATAGAGGAATTGGGGGTCTCAGCCTTCTGACCAGGTGGCTGCTCCAGAGTGTGTGGTCCATGGGAGCCGTGTCTACCAGTGGAGCTGCCACGCTGTTGCCCTTCCTCATCCACTGTAGAGGCATCGGGGTCAATGCTCTGGTCTACAGCTGAGCCACCAGTCTTTCCTGAGTCAAAATTTTGAACAGGCCAATGCAGAGTGAAAGAGCTACCTGCCAGCATGGAATGATTGCCCTGAGAACCGCCCATGACTACACGAGCATCTAAGGGCTTGTCTTCGGTGCTTTCTGCTGTTTCTCCTTCTGGGTCCACCCAAGAGGGGCTATCCTTAAGTGCAGTGTATGCAAATCTTTCATTGAGTTCTTTTCCTTTCTCCCTCCCACACCTGTGTTGGATGTCACAGTTGATTTCTGGACAATCAATTATTTCAAAGGTTTCTTCTTCTTGGACTGAAGGCTCTGTGGCCATGTCCTTGAACCTACCAGAGTCAAATGAAAACTGAGAAGAGGGACTACACGCAGGTCTGGACTGAGCAGAAGTATTTCCGGGTGCCGCATTTCTGACTTCCTGGAGGCTTTCTGGAGCCTCTAACAGCCCTGCGCCGGAGGTCATGCAATCGCTTTTTGAGTTGTGAGGAAGAATGATTGTGAAGGGCATGTGTGTGTGTAGCTGACTTTGAGAAGACTCTAAATCATCCTTCCTTGCCTGGATAGAGAGATTGTGAAGCTCTGAAGGCAATGAGTGCATAGCTCTGCTGTGCCCATCCTCCAGCTCCTCAGACGAGGCAGTGAAAAATCGAGTGTTGACAGGGTGTTCCTCTTTGCCTGACTCTTTTACGGCAGACTGATCTTCACCATGGTAGTTCACTTCCTCCCAGCTTATAGAAGAACTAAGCCCTGAGAACTTGCTCCAACTACTGGAACTCTGGCTGTCACTCAGAGACAACTTCAAAACATGTCCCCTGCCAGCGCTGCAGGCAGGCAGCTCAGTCTCAGCCTCCACGTCGTGATCCAGGGAGACTCGAAACGCAGAGGAATGGATCCAGTCTCTCCTTCCTACCCTTTTGAGTTTCTCCTGGTCTTTCTTAGCCATCTGGGAGGAAGTTATTTCCTTACCTTCTTGAGAGCATGGTTTGTTTTGAGTAGGACTCATAGAATCCATGGTTTTTGTCTCTGTTTTTAGAGCAGTGATACAGATTCCAGTTTTTGTGTCTTCCTGTTTATTTTTGTTGTTTCCACATGTGCTTTCAAAAACCTCACACAGGGAAGTATGGTGCTGCATATAGGCTTGGAGGACTTTTTGGAAATCCACTTGCCCATGCAAGATAGGTTTATTCAGTCCGCACTTGAAACCCTCTGGAACATAAGATCTGTCATCTAGATTTGTAAAGCTTTGGACCTGTAAATGATCCTTCACCTGGCTGATGACAGACATAATTGCCTGGGACAGAGCTTCTCGGTCCTGGCTGCTGGAGGAAGCACTGAAGGTGTACAGCTGCCCCATAGCTTCTCTGCAGAGCTGCCTGGCTGCACACACGGTGGCTGTCTCCCCATGGAGTCTGCTGTGCACTGTGCTGAGCCCAAAAGCAGCTTTGATAAAGCTGTGCAGCTCCTGCTTTCCAGTCATTGGTGCAGCATCTTTCTTGGTCAGGAGGCCAATCTCAAAGGCCTCTTTGGCTTTGCACAGATACGAAGTTTTCATTCCTGGAGGACAGTCATAGGAGCTACTGTATGACAACAAGCACGTGCCACGGATATTCTGAGGAAAATAGCAAAGGCAAAAGTTGACATTGGATTGGAAACCAGAAGTGAATCAGGATGAGATTTTCACTTCTAGAGGATAATCATTTAAAATATTATGGGAAAATGGCTGGGCATGGTGGCGCACGCCTATAATCCCAGCAACTTGGAAGGCAGAGAGGCAGGAGGATCACAAGTTTGAGACCAGAGGCAGTCCGCATAATTTAGTGAGACC